>JBBPLS010000219.1:0-36569 GCA_038089895.1 Boletellus ananas | reverse complement strand
CCCATCAAAACGTCCCACCATGGATGAAGTGGTCGAGCGGTTTGATGCGATTCGGTCTGAACTTGGTAGCTGGAAGCTGCGCTCTCGTGTGGTCGATAAGGAAGAGGGTATGCTCGAAGGCATTCTCGATGGAACACTTCATTGGGTACGACAGGCTAGGGTGATGGCGAGAGGTATTCCTGCGATACCCACCCCTGCCTCGTGAGATTTTGGGCGCCAGCTCTTTACCATTACTGACGTCTCCCATACGATTTCTCCCGTCTGTCACGTGTGTCGCGTAGCTTGTTGCTTAGACGCATGTCCTAGGCCCCCTCCGATGCCGTTCTGATGTGGCAGGAATGACGGAAAGTCTGGTTCCTCGCGGGGCCTTGAACCCGGGCCCGTGGTAGTATGACTTGGACATCGACCTATCAGCGCTCAGATTACCCACTATCCCGCGACCATGGTGCACCTCACTGAGGACCCCTGGACCAGCGTCTTCAAAAAGAAGATGCTGTGCATGTTGTTTGCAGCTGATGCCATCACCTTCCTCGCACAGGATTTTTTTTTTTTAAAAGGAAACATTGTTCTGTGCACAAGGATTCCCCGCACAAATCAAACTAGTCCGAGTTTACCTTGGAAGGACACGCAGCGCTCAGTGGCGCGAGATGTCGACTCTGAACGAAGGCTGGAAGCAGAGATCTGACTGACAACGTCACTAGGTTAGACAAGGGGGAATAGCAGAGAGTGTTGACCTCGGAGTTCGGGCGCCTTCAACGCATGGGCAAAGGAAACGATCTGCACGGACCCTCGAAAAGTAACTGCATGACGTGTCAAGCGGGGGCGTACGTGGTCCCACTCTCTGCCGATGTGTGTTTCGACAGCCTCACACTAAACGTCCGTGAGGCGCATGAGAAAAAAAGGACTCCGAGTCAACGTGGTCTGGTACACCCGCGAGATCTTCCGCGGATCATCTGGGAAGCTTCGACCACCATCGGCGACGGCGCATCCCAATCATCCTTGTGAGCGGCAGCTTCACGCTTTGTGTAAATCAGTGGCGGCCAAACGCTCGATTGGGTTTTTGCCCCACTTGGGAATACAACAACAATTACATAATCGTAGGGTCCCCTGTCGCGCATTCAAAGCTGCACCGATGCTTCATCTCCGACGATGCAACGACCCAGAGTCCGTCCGGCTCCCAAGAATCTGGACGCAAACCTAGCGCACCTACGAGAGCTAACAATGGTTTGTAGGGGCATGTATGCACTATTGATTCTTCCGACGACAGCACCCAACGGTACCTAGGCGTGGTCTTCGGTTGTTTGACGTGGGTGACTGCGCACACAAGACTTCATCAAGCCTTCCGGGCACACAGCACCTGGCTGCCAAGTGAGACGTGCTGTGCAGCCGCTTCCCACAGCACAACCATATTTCGTCTTGAAGTCAGCCCAGCCGTACCGACCTCGATCAACCCCGGTCTATGTGGGATATGGGGTGCAACAACAGCATTCAAAGAGTCTGTTGGTTCGTTTCTCCCAATAGTGACGGTTCAGTGCCCAGCAACGATGACGTACGTGCAGAGGCGACCCCCCTGCTTCAGAGTGTCAGGCGATATCCTAACCGTCACTTCTATCTGTCAATCAATCGTCAATTATGTCATTACCATCATACGCTCCTTGGTTGCTGTGACGCTCGACATGACGGGGTGGCAGCCGTCCGTGCGATCGAGCTGGCCGACAACATGTCGAGGCGAAGGTGTCACGGATGTTGTCAAACTTGTAAGGTTCCCACGTGCTTGGACTTGGGATTCTGTTCACCCGCTATGATGTTGCGCGTGAATACGCTGGGCTTGGTCGGCATGGGTTGGCCCATCACTTATCCATCCACGTCGTCTCCCGTCCTGACGGTGTAGCCTGCTAGCATTCCTGACGAAAATGCGGTCATTCTCATTCTCATTCATTCATTATCAAACTTGTTCGAATATCTACAAAGCCTCGGGACCGATGTGTTTCCTACGTCAGGTACGCACAACGGTCGTAGTTCCCACCTTGGTTCGCACCCCACCAGCTCGGGAAAAGATGGGACGTGCCGGCCGCGCCTTGAACGGCAAACGAGAGAATAAACACCATCACCTGAGTCCCCCCATCGAGCGCTTCGCCAACACCGAGGTTCAGTGGATGACGCCAAGTGACCTGCGGAACTCACCAGCGGAAACGATGTAGTTGTACTGAACGAACCAACGGGGATGACGCGTACGCAGCCACCATTGAGAAAAGAAGGCGATCACGAAGCCAGAGAAGAGCATCGAGTTGATTCCTACGCAAAGCACTCCGATGCCGTATCTATCACGCCTTTCTCAGTACTTTGAAGGGCACTTGAGTGCAGGACGTACATGATGATAGGCGTGTAGAGATAGTCGAGCCGCAGCTTCGGCCAGAACCGGTGTGCAACCCAGAATGGGACAGGAGCGAACAAGCCCACGATGTAAGACCACGGCACCCATTGGTACCGTCGTCCCACTGAAAATAGTTCATGGGCAAGGCCACCCCAGGCGATAGCCTGAGAATTGTATTGTTGCGGCTGTTGACCAGACCAGATATTCGTTCCTTCGATCGAGAGAAGAATCTCTCGCTGATTGTCGACGATGGAGTTCATCATCACTGTGAGAGCGTCAACGGTTGGACTTGCTGGGAACTACTTCATTTTGCTTACCATAGTTCAACACGGCACCAAGGAGGGTGCCAACAACCTGAGCAGTAAATGCGGCACGCGGTGGAAGCTTCGAGTCTGCCGAAACGAGTTCAGTTAATTGAAGGAGGTATAGAGTGCAGACATGCATTGGGCTATTTTGAGATCTTGGAGTAGCAACAGCGCTTGTGATACGGTGTCTGCAAATACTGCTTCAGCCTACCCAACATTTAATGAATCTGCAATCATACTATAGCTATAGAGCACGAAGTACATGTTCGCCATTGGCATGCCAGGGTGTAGAAATCCCCCGATCATTTGAACGAATCTTTCCACCGTTAGTGTCTTGTCCATTTATAAGCGGAAACATCACCTACGGTTGTATACCCAAGGCGATGCCAGTAATCGCAAAAAGTGCACCAGAGAAGAGAATGGCCAACGTGGCCAGAAGATTTGCGATCACAAAGGCCCACCTGTTGGTAACAGTATAGCATCCTTGGAACGCAACTAAACTGTGACTCACCATGACAGGGTGGAATCCGTCTTGTAAATAATGACCAGCGCAACGACAACGGATACGAGGAATGTCATGAAATACCAGCTATTTGGTGCGTCCGGGTACTGATTGTTTTGGTCTCGTTAGAGTGGCTCCCGGACCGGTCCTCAGTAAGTGACTTACTTTGAGCATTTCTAAATAGTGAGGGTCAAGCTCGTCATTCCCAGTCTCGTCCCTCATTCCCTCATCCTGCCAGAACCTCCAATTGAATGTCTTCCATGATTTCCTGAGGGCCCGAGGGCTCACCCAACTCCACGCAGAACGAAGGTCCTCCCTGTTCCAGAGAAGGAGATGTGTGAACATCGCGCCAAGTCCGAGATTCCTGGACAGTAAATAGATGACCCATGTAGAGGAATACCAAGGGAGACCCTGCTCCGCAAGCAAAGTCGGATCAACCTCGTAGTTTGAATTGAGAATTAACGTCTGGTCATATTCTGTACCATTCGCATAGTAGAGCAGTTGAGATAACTGGTAAAAAGAGAACGATGAACGAGTGCAAACCGTTCCGTTGCCCCACACGTACGAATGGGAAGGTTTGGGCCTGCCAGATGTTATTATAATACACTGCAACAAACACAACCCTAGTCCGGAAAAGCGTCATCACACAATACATGTGTCTGGAAGCCAACCTACATGCAAAGAATGTAGCCGATGAAGCTGGATACCTGAACAATAAAAAAGATGAGTTTCTGCAACTCGGTTAATAAACCCAGGCTTACTTGCGCTTTGAGAGGAATGACGAAGGGGGTGGTCCCAGTTGAAATATACTGTAGAGAACGCTAGGTCACAAGAAAGTGTGTCTCAGATAGTATGTACCTGCCAGTCGAAGCAAATAGACAATAGTCCGAGGCCTTCATTGCCATTTGAGCCACCGAAAACGCGAGTAAACGCAGGACTATTCGGGTTGGCCAAACAGAAGATAGATAACCCAGTAAGCAATGGGAATATCCACTCGGGGAAGAGCTCCCAGACGAATATACTGTCCACGAATGTCACAGATGCGACCACCACCGTTGGACCACTCACGCGCAGAACACGATATAAAACATCCTCAGTTTTCTTTTTGCTGCCTCTCCGCCTTCGTACAGGGCGTCGAACATTGCAATGAGGGGAAGTACTACAGGATACAACATCTTGGATGGGTACAGCAGAATAGCTGCGCTGGGGCATTGAGCTCAACCATCCACACCAAGTGTTGCAATGGGTACGTACCGCGCATCATTCCTCCGATTCCGTACCCAAGTAGCTGACTCGAGAAAAGAAGAAAGACCGAGGCACAGGCATTCGGGGTGATGTTATAATACAGTCGCTGCACTGCAAGGACTTCGGTACCAAGGGCAGAGTTTGCCGCTGCACTGGCCATGATGATGATAAATGCATTCTCTTTCTTGTTGAATGGTCCCTATTGACATATGTTTGCGCGGTCAGCCTAAGAACCAAGACATGATGAATGATTTACCGGGTTGAGCCACCTGAGGCAGCCGCGACGCGGAATGAAGGTTTCCATAAATATCCCTATGACATACGACACGATAGCAAGAAACATGAGGGAGACCGACACAGTTTGCTGGAAAAGATGAGTAATGATGTGATTATAAGAATGGCCGTAACCCACCGGTTTGAAATAATATATCTCAGCTGTTGGAGATCATGAGACAAAACCTGCATGGAGTATGATGGCACGGACCAAGAACGCCTCCAAAGGCAGACAGACCGATGCCAATGAAGAACGCGCGGAAAGTCCAGGGGTTGAGGCTCGGGTCGTCGGAAACGGATATGACATGAGTCGCAATGTCACGTTCATCTTCCAAGACTGCAAATCCTGTGTTCTCGACCGGTTCGGAAGCGGCGGCTTCGATATCCTGTTTCTCATGAAAAAACTTCTCATCGCTGATGCTTGGGGGAATCTCTTCACCACCGCGAACATGTGGTGATGGTTCGAGGACATCAAGGAGACCTCCTGGGTGAGCCATGATAGATGAACGCCACGCAACGGCAGTGGGTGAACAGAGCAGCGACTGCACCCGGCTTAAATTGCGCCATCCAGAGGAACACCTTACGGGGGTACATCAAACTCGGAATCACAAGCCCCCAGATGTGCAGCGAGCCCAGCGATAAGACCACGTGTACACGCGTACCTTAAACGTCGTATGGACGTTAGCGCGGAGCAGATTGGAAAGAGAAAGGACTCTCCAAATGTATGACAGATTCGTACGAGTGATGGGTTGAGCTGTACGACGCTCATGCATCATGGTCCGCGGTCCATTGATGGTTGGCGGAGGCCCGGGTGATGGTACCAAAAAATATTGAAAGCAATATCCTCCGCACGAAGTTCGAGGATCTCGATTCCTGGCGTTTCAGCACGCCACGGAGGAAGTATAGTAAGCGTGCGAGCTAGACAGAAGAGAAATCTGTTTCAGCTGGGCGAGTATATCGTCATAGGCAGTAATATGGACGACAATTGACGTGCTCTGTGAGCATCACGTGACTTCCCCTGTCGTTCGTTTTAAGCACCCGGATTGTCATGCAAAGGTGAGAGAGCGACCAACCTGCTTACAAGCCTCCGTGTGGTGTGATGCCCCAAGTCGTTCTTATTGTATATACAGCACATACAGCGAAACAGGCCCTAGCGTGATAGGATTCATTGACATATCTTGCCAGCAAAGGCGGCGGGCCATCATGCACCATGAGTGAGTCGCAGCCAGTCGCACCTACTTCGCGAGTAATGCAAGGAACGTCGGGGACACACCGTAACTGGTAGAGTTAGGGTAAAAGTTTGCAACCGCGTTTCACCCGGACAACTCAATCCAAGGAGCCAAATGTCAGGTGGACGATACGCAGGTGCGTCATGCCAACCTTCCTAGCTGTCGACTAGCATAAAGGTTGGCTCATCGAAGCCAGTACCACTTGCTCGACATGTCTAATTGAAGAAGCAAGCACCAGATGGGTAAGGAAGTCCAGAAGTACACGTCTTGGGTACAAGATAAGACCACTTGAACCGGTGCAGGACGTCCAGATCCAGATCTCGGTAGTGGTTCGACTGCAGTTGATCGACGTTATACATGATCCGAACTCACCTGTATCCGTATCGTCACTTTACTTCCCCTGTGGCAGCATTCTCTGCCCACACGCAGCTTATCTGGACCCCTTCCCAGCGCTACAGGACAGAACGCATCGTGCCATGAACTCGTTTGGCAGTCGCATAACACCGGAGTGGACGGTCCCCCTCACTTCAAGCATTTACGAGTTAGCATCCGCCACGCACTGTCCTGTGGGAATAGCATTTCGAGCGGGAGTCGATCTGGGATGGGGATTCACAGGTGACAGCGGTAGCCAGCGTCACGAGCGCGTGTGATGCCGTGGCGTCTGAATGCGAGGGAAACGATTAGTATTGGAGGCGGATGGGGAACAACCTGATTCTGGGAGTCAAATGTATTTGTGAAGCCGTGCTGGACCACTGCCAGGAACTGTCTCGTAGTAGACTGAGGGCTGAGTCATCACGTGACCGAAACGACGTCAAGTCGCTGCGTCCTGCTCAGACCCGACAGTCTCTCGGAACGCATCGCGCTCCTTACCTTGAAGAAATCATCTGTCTCATCTCTCGCTACTGCTACTTCTATCCTCGCTTCAAGTTTGAATCTCAATCCAAGAGCCGCCAAGGTGCTGACATTGTCGCATTAGCCCAGACATGCCAGCTCTCCAACGAAGCAGCGCTGAATGTGCTATGGGAGGATTCGAGGGGTCCAACCGCTCTATTACGGTGCCTTCCTGGTGTGTGTTGTGTAGGGGGCTCAGACTCTACTCATCCAGTGAGGTATTTGCTTGTTGCGGTGGCAACAACTGATTACACACAGATGTATACGTTTGAAAGGCTGTTGGATAAGGCTGTTAAAAGCTACGCGCGCCGTGTTCGCACACTGGAGATAATCCTAGCGGGTCAGGATGCCTCCCGCCTTGATGCCAAGTCTCTCGTGGACCCCTGGCCACCATCAACGGCCGCTCCACTCTTCCCAAATGTTCAGCGACTGCGGTTTTTATCACAGAACAAACTCTCCCTCTGATCTACCACATTTCCGTTCCGAAGTTATGGTGGATAGACTTTCTGCTTTCAATCTGGCATGCTTTGCCATCCAGCAGTCTCCTCAAATCACTCGGGTCCGGCTGTCCTAACTTGGAGAGTGTTCTGTTAGACTGTCCTGGTAAACTGTATCCCAACAAATCTGTTGCTGGGCGCACCCTTCGGTCGGTCACTTGCGCCGGAGTTAGCTTGGATCTTGACGCGTTCATTCATCTCTCCCACATCCCTGACTTGACTGAACTTTGCTTTACGTCAAGTGATGGATTGGTGGGTCAAGTCATATCCACCGACCGCGTACTCGTCCTTTCTGCGCTGCAAATCTTGAAAGCGACTACCGAATGCATTACAGCCATTTCTAGGCTGTTTACCAAATACAGCTGCTGGCCGCGAGGTAGGTGTCTGTTTCTTTTCACGGCGCGCTCCCGTCATTGCACATCATCAAGGCGCCCTTGGTCGCGCTTGCAATGGCCTGCGACTCTAAGTTGCTCACCACTTTCTTTGTATCACAGTACTGGAGCAGGGCTTTCGACCCGAATGTGTACCAATCAAATGTGCTCACGCTCGAAGATATTTGTCCCCTGACAATGCTTTGTCTTGCTGAGATAATGATCAACGTCGAATGCACCGTAGAACTGAAAGACACAGGCTTGCTGGAGTTTGAGTCCGCATGTCCGCAGCTCAAATCTCTGAGCGTAAATGATCTACATGGATGGGGAACCACGCTGGTTGGCCTGTTACAGTTGTTGGAGCGATGTCCACCTTTATCACATGTCTGCATTGCCCTTGACACGCGGGGTTACCACCTCTCTTCGCCAGTGCAAACGATGGTGAAAAACGGACCACGGGTGCAGCGCTACTTCATCTTGAACGTCGCAGATTCTGCCATTGAAGCAGCGTCCGTTCCTGCGGTGGCGGCTTTCCTCGCAGGTTATTTCCGGCTTCTTAATCTTAAATATGATTCTTCGGCGCTCCGATACTGCTACATCCACCATCGCCCCGAGCACAGGGAGATCTACCAAGAGTGCTGGAAGGACGTGATCACGCGGATGAGACGAGCGCGGGGGGAGCGCTCTTGAAGCAGCGTTGGTGGGTTGTTGTCCGGGAATGGGCGTTCGTGGAGTTGCTGTGCGAGGGGGAAACCGCGCTGTGCATCCGGGGTATCAAGTTCCTCATGTCATCCTGGTCTCAATATTTATTACATAATCAAAACATCAAGGATCCTGGTCTTACTGTCGATGTCCTGGGTCGGACAAGCAGGGTCTGCCAGTGGGCAATCGATACCTCATTGACCTGGTTCCAGTCGGGTTAAGTACACCTTCAGTGCGTATTGCGAAATGACATGAATAATAGCGCATAGATGGAACTAGGGCCCGAAACACCGATGGACCATCGCCAACGTCGCCAACACAATCATATATCGAACGATTGCGACACTTCAAGGGACACGGTGCACAAGCGCGCCGATGGGGAACTAATTGTGCGAGCAGCGTCACTGGATGGCGACATCAGTACGTGGCATCTTGTACCTGTGCCGCTGCGTATCTCCTTTTTTCCACTGCTCCATGTGCTCCGTTCCGTTCCGAATATCTCGTACCGCGTGCACCAAGACGCGAGCAACGTCATCTCATGCGACTGATTCAGTCGTGCTCGCACCATGCCAGGGTTCGAATAGGCCAGGTACATTCCTCGGGTTACATCCGCGTTCTTGTACCTCCCCAGAGTCCCCATACCCATAGACAACTTATCGAGTGCTTTCCCCCTCGAACGCTAGACGGTAGGAGGACACCACGGAGCGTGTCTGGGTTGGCGTGCACTGTAGGGACGTCCGACTCACATGGAGCATTCGCAAGGCGAGTCATCGGTCATCGATCATACGTTCTTTAGCGGGAACGGCATTCGAACGCTCCCGTGGCGGGCGCTCGTATCCGTGGCCAGGACAGATGTCATGGTACGCACGGTGTCATTTTGTCCCCAACTTGGGAACAGGGATCAGTGCTCACGGTGGGGTAGCCGGCTGTGGACTCAGTCATGAAACCTGCACTTAGAGTTGGCTCGAGATGTTGGAAATATAAAAGGACAAAGGTCACAAGCTGTAAAGGTCTATTCACCGAGATTTAGATTGACCGAAGGATCTCCAGTTTCGAAAGAGCCAGCTGGTCACCCAGATGCATTACGTGATTCAGACCAGGAGACACGTTTTGACACCCCCGAACTCGGTAGCTCCTAGCTGAGGCGAGCCATGGTCAGCCACTCTCCGAAATGCACTGTGCTCTCTACCTTGGGCAGATTATCCATGTCATCTTTCGCTTCGTATATCAGTCGGAGGGGGTCAATGTACTGCTGACATGGCTGCATTAGCCCAGACACGTCGACTCTTCAAAGAACCAGCGCCGGATGTCCTCTGGAATCATTGAGGAATCCGGCCCTATTTCGCTGTCTTCCTGGTGTATGTTGCTTAAAAGGTTCAGATCATGCGCATCTGGTGAGTTTTTGCTTGTGACAGAGGCAGCAACTGACCACGCATAGACGTATATGTTCACAAGACGGCTGAATGAGGCTGAGCGAGATACCGTTAGAAGCTACACGTGCCGTATCCGCACCTTGGCCGTTATGTTGTCGCGTGCGGACGACCCCCGCTTCGATAGGGAATCCCCTGTAGATCTTTGGCCGCCCTCAATGGCTGATCCACTTTTCCCAAATGTTCGAAGAATGGATTTTTTCGTCGACAAACATGGCCTTACTCTGATTCGCCACTTTTCTCCTCCAAAGTTGAGGGAGATCCATCTCCAATTTTTAGAGTCAGACCTTTCCTCGTTCAAGAGCATCGTGCACTCGCTCGGGTTTGGCTGTCCTGAGCTGGAAAATGTTAGCCTGCTCACCTACGATGAGCGATATCTGGATGGATTTGATGGAGTCATGTCCCAACAAGTTCGCCACTGGACTCGCCTTCGGTCGATGACCTGCCCCCAAGTTAGCTTGGACATTGACACGTTCACACACTCCGCCCGTATGGATGGGTTTACTGAACTCACCTTCCAAACTAGTGGATCAAATTGTAGCCTCCAACCAGGTACTCGAGCTCCCTGTCTTGCGCCGTCTGAACATCTCCTGCCGATCGACTGCCACTCTTTCCAGGCTGTTTACCAACATGCTGCTTCTGGGCTGCGGCGGACGTGTTTGTTTCATTTTGTGACCCACTCCTTTCGGAGCGCATTGTCATGTCGCCCTCGGCGGCGCTTGCAAAAGCGTGTAACCACGAGTTGCCCGTCCGTTTTTCTGTCTCACAGTCCTCGTACGATACCTTTGACCCAGACGCACCACATTCTGCGCTCGTGTTCGAGGACATTCATCCCCTGTGTGCCCTTCATCTCGCCAAAGTAGGCGTCGCCGTCGAATGCACCGTGGCGCTCAAGGACGACGATCCGCTCGCGTTTGCGACCGCATGCCCACAGCCCAAACGGCTCAGCGCCAACGAGCTCTGTGGGTGGGGCGCTCCCGGAACCACGTTGGCATGCCTGGCAGAGGTTTCTGGCACGACGCCCGCTGTCGACCGGGGCTCTGCGTCGCCCCTCGACACGCGGGACGACCGCCTCTCTCCAACCAGCGCGGACGGGGGCGGACGAGGCGAGACGTTGGTGGGGCGCGAGATGGAAGGTGAGCGTCTTGGACTGTGTGATCGAGGCTGCGTCCGTGCCGGCCGTCGTGGCCGTCTTTACGGACGGTTTTCCGCAAAGACCGATTTGACCTGTCGAGCTGGCGATCGTCCTACTTGCGCCATCGTTCCCGGCGTTGGGACGTCTACGGGGAGCGCTGGAAGGACGTGGCCGAGCGCGTGAGGGACCCGGCGCTGTGGCAGTAGAGGAGGGTCTGCCCTACGACCGGGGGGGGGGGGGGTGGTACATGACGCGAATTTAGAATAGATGTTTTTTGTCGTATTTCAGTCTCAGTAGTTGTTCCTCTTGGTGCCAGTAGCACCCGTCCGTTTAGGACGGGTGTCGACATTTCGTGCCCGTGGCTTCAAGTCGGTTGGACGACTGCACAGCCACACAGATCAGCTAGAGTCTGAACGGAAATTGCAGCCGACCTGAGACCGTGAGCAAAAAGTTCTGAGCGGAGCATAGTGGTGCACAGGAATGCTGGTTAGCTCAGAGGTGTAGTTGTGAGGTCTCGGAAAAATAAAAAGGACCGACGCCAGCAGGATTCGAACCTGCGCCCTCAGAGAGGAACAGATTTCTAATCTGTCGCCGTAACCACTTGGCTATAGCGCCTTGAAGAAAATACAAGCGACATTTGACTCTGTCCTGAAGCCATTCAGCCCCAAGTTTTGAAGGAGCACGGGCGCACGAACGGCGGTCACGATGTTGGCTTGTCGACGTCGACCACACCACCTCGCGACCTTTTCGTGTTTCGGCGTTCCTTCCCCTCGGTTCACTTCTACCACTTCTACTCTCACCTCCACCCCTTCGCAACCTGCGGACAAACCCCAAGATTCTATTTTTGCGGCCTCGGAATCACCCTGGGATCACGTCTTCTCCGACATTGAACACCCCCCCGCACGACGACCGCGCTCGGGCACCTCAGCCAACGTCGCCCTCAAGGCCGGATTCACCGCCCAAAAAACCAAGGAACACCATGGCCAAGCCGGGTCTCCGCCTCTGGTGCAGCGGGCCTCGAGCGTGCGCCGTCAACGCGCGTCCCTCACCGCGCGCGAGATGAGCGTGTTCGAGGAGATGTTTGACCTGATATTCAACGCAGCGTCTAGCAAGGACGGCAAGGCTGGCCCCTCGGCTCCGGGTGTGGTCGCGCCCGCGCGGAAAGCCGGCTCTGCAGACCGTTGGACGCATCCCACACCGTCGTTCTCGGGCCAGACGCCGGGCATCGGTCGCACGAGCGCGGGTGCGCCGCTGGACGACCTCTTCCGCACGCTCCGTCGTCAGTCGTCACGGGTACGATGGACGACGGCGATCGACGAAGAACTCGATCGCAAAAAGGAAACGATGGAATTGTTCAACACGGACCACGGACTGTTGCAGTGGGTGACGCTCGAGCTGTTTGGGGAACCGAGGCGACAGGACGCAGCAGCGACGGGGAACGCCATCCCCGAGGGTGCGACACAGACGCACGAGAAAGGGGGTGCAAGGACGGATAGCGCGATGGGCGGCGCTGCTTCCGGCCTGGATGGAGGACATGCAATCGACCATTCTATCTACCCGCATCTGATTGCCCACGCGATGCGTCTCTTTCGGACGACCTACTCTAACCCGTCGCTTTCGCTCGCGATCTTCAATCATGCAGCACGGGTATCGATACCGTCTTACGTGTTTGGATGTACAGCACCGGCGTACAACGAGCTCATTGAAGCCAAATGGGAAGGATGGGGCGATCTGGAAGGGGTGTGCAGCGCACTGGAAGAGATGCGAGCGAACGGGGTCAAGGCCGACGGGCGGACACGCATCGTGGCGGAGCAGATAAGGAGAGAGGTGGGAGAGGCACGGCCGTCAGAGTCCACGGGCGAGACGGGTCTCGAAGCCCAGGTCGACCCGCGCGCGAGACGAGTGTGGGACGTGCTGGGAGAGGCGGAGGCGATGAGGCTGCTTCATCGGATCGAGCAGCTTGCACTCCGCGAGCGGGCGCGCAAGTCAGCGTCGAGTCCGCACAAGGAGCCATGGAAGAATGCGGTGTTGGCGCCCGCCGAGGAGGACGGTTGGCGTTGGGGACTACGTTAGGACTAATGACATGCTGCTCTGCGTGGGAAGGTCGAGCGGATGATCCGTCCGTTGGGAGAGTCGTGGGAAACGGGATCCCGGCAGGGGGTGGCGGTGCAGCGGCGGGGGATGTTCTAGATTTCGTTTCTCAGCGGGACGAGTTTCACCGCCCAGCCTCGCCACGCCCCGCCCGTCCGCTCGCCACGGGCCATGCTCGCCACCGCCGACGCCCCCGCCCGCCCCGCCCGCCTGCCCGACCTCGACCCCCTCGCGCTCGCAGATCTCAGCAGAAATGCGTCCGTCATATCCTCTTCCTCCGACTCCGAGACGAGCACGACCACCGCCCTCAGGACACCCCGCCCACGCCCAACCCGCACGTTCTCCTCTCCCCGCTCCCGAAGCCCCCATTCCCCCTCCTCCCAGTCCGTCCGTCCCCCACCTGCATACCTCACCAGAGAGCTCGGTGTGTCCGACGACGCCGTCGGCCGAGACCTTGCTCCTGAGTCCGCGCTAGGCCCGAGAAATACCAAGCCGCGCTCGAAATCCCGCATACGCTCGAGGTCTCGAAATCCGTCTGCGAACACGCGCCTGTCCGTACACGACTTCGTGTTCGGCGAGACCCTCGGCGAGGGCTCGTATTCCACCGTGCGTGCGCACGGCGTACACAATTGCTGTGACCATGCTAACGCGCAGTATGTAATACGTCACGTTTCACCAGGTGATGCGAGCGCGGTATGCCCGCACGGGGCAAGAATACGCCATCAAGATTCTTGACAAGAATCACCTGATCCGCAAAGAGAAGATGCTCGTCGCGCTCGCCGAAAAGAACACCCTCATCAAACTCGGGGCTGGTCACCCGGGCATCATCCACCTACACTGGACGTTTCAGGACGAGTGGAGCCTGTGTACGTCTTTCACCGCCTCGCCCGAGCATGGCTCATCAGGCGATCTAGTCTTCGTCTTGGATCTCGCCCCAAACGGCGAGATGCAATCGCGGATATCTCGGCTTGGTTCCCTGTCGTTGCTCTGTGCGAGGCACTATACCGCCCAGATCGTCGATGCCATCGAGTACATGCACGACAAGGATGTCATCCACAGGTACGTCCCTTCTATCAAGGACAATGACGTAAGCACCCACTCCGATTCTGCCAGAGACCTCAAACCGGAGAATCTCTTGCTCGACAGCGCGTTCCGGATAAAGATCACCGATTTCGGAACAGGCAAGATCCTCGAAAACAGCGGTGAGCCATCCGCTCCTCGTTGATCCGTCTCCCCCCCTCACACGCTCCCACGGAATCACAGAAGAGCGTGCGAATTCGTTCGTAGGGACTGCTCAATATGTCTCACCCGAGCTTTTGGAACACAACGAAACATCCAAGAGGCAAGCAAGCGATCACGCCCAATCCCTAAATCTCACGTCGTCCTTGTATAGCTCTGACCTGTGGTCACTCGGTTGCATCGTCTTCCAGATGATCGCTGGCAGGTTCGCGTTTCAGGGACTGTCCGAGTACCTCACGTGGCAAAAGATCAAGTCCCTCGATTATTCCTTTCCCGACGGCTTCGACGAAGACGCCAAGGATTTTGTAACCAGACTCTTGGTCTGTCCTCTTCATTTCCTCTTTACTCTCGAGTTAACCCCTCTTTTTTTCCAAATATAGGTTCGCGACCCATCCCAAAGGCTCGGGGCTTCCCGAACAGCGTCATCTCCGTCGCCTCTCCGCACCCATCCTTTTCTGGCTTCCATCAACTGGGACACGCTCTGGACGGATCCGCCGCCTCCGCTCGAATCCGGTCTTGTAAAGAAGGAACCCCATAACGGAAAAGGCGGACTTTTTGATGTAGACGGTGAGGACTCACGATGGAATGACGTCGGTGCGAAGTGGGATGCGCTTGTTAGCATCGAGGGCAGCGACGACACAGGCGAGACAGAAGGCGCCCAGACGAACGGAAGCCGATTCGGGGCGGTGCGCCCACGTGTGGACGACGGGGTGGAGTGGGCAGAGGATGCCCACGGCGCCGAGTTTGAGAGATACAAGCTCAATGCGGACACTTTTAGGCGCACGTCACGAATCCTGGAGGAAGTCGGGCCCATGGATGAACTCCCAGACTATACCCTCACGGTCGCAAATGATGCCCACGTCGAACCAACCCCAAGTCCGGAGGCCGCAAGCGCAAACGCGAATGGGTCCACTGAAGTTGCCAAGATAGCTAATGAGGTGGACAAGGAACCATCGTCGCATACCAACATACCCCCGGCATCAACGTTGTCCTCGACAGCGGTTCCCATACCCATTCCACCCAATGGTAACCCAGCGGGATCAGGTACCAGCTCCTCGGACGGTAGCTTGGCTGACAAGTCCGTTACCCCCGCGTTTGCTTCCCTGGATCTCGAAAGGGGTCGGACTAGAGCATTGACGCCAGTGCAGGGAAATGGACGATTGCGTGACTCCGACTTGTAAGCCAAACTGTCTGCATTCCGTGGTACAATAATCTCATGTCGTGCGGCGTTACTAGCCTCTCCTTACTTTTACCCTCAGAGACCATTCTTTTTAGCACTCGGGTAGAAGCTCGCTCTCCGAAACGGCGAGGAAGCAAGCTAAGACTTCCGATCCCCGTATCACCCATCCGGCCAAAGACGAGACAGCTGTTGCTGACGACACATCGGCTCTTGTGCGTTAAACAAAGAGCAGAAGGAGGAATCAGCTTGAAGACTGAGCTGAGTCTGCGAAGGGGCGTTTACTTGAGTTCGTGCACAGAGAAACCAAAGGACAAGGACAAGGACAAGGAAGCCAAGTCGATTGTCGAAAGCGCAGAGAGGAAAAGCGAGCGCGAGTTCGTCGTCTTGACGGTGCGTGCTTTGTGCAACCCTGGGACCTCTTGCGCGTGCTCATGCAGGGGTGTAGTCGACTAGGTCGCAGACGTATGCTGCCGAATCGAGCACTATCGCATCGCAATGGGTGGACAAGATCAACACCGCGCTGTCCCCGCCCCGTTCCCCGACATGATCTTCTGGACGCACTTGACCTTTTCCTAGTACAATTCAATTTGATGGTTAAACAGGTCGGTGACACTGGGACCTCAGTGTTTGCCTTTTTGTACATTGGGGCGCGCATTTCTTTCTATTTGACACTCGTCGCCGCTCGAGCGACGGTCGCGCATATCCGAGACATGTTTACTATTCCCTTTGTTTTGCCAGCTCGGCAATGGTACACTATAATATGTTTTCCTTTCAGGTTTGTTGTTTTGTGTGGTTCTGGAGCGTTTTCCCTTTTGGCACTATACATAGACATTTATGTTTTTCTTTCCGTCTGTTTTGCGCACATAATCTGATCATGCTGCGATCCGAATTCACCCAGGAGAGGAATTTCTGGGGTGAGGGCAGCTGTCACGTCCCAGAGTGCATGCTCTTCGACCAAAGCGAGCACGATGGATTCCAAACGAGAATCGGATAAGTATTATTTTACTCAAAGTCACCCGAGTGCGAGGTTGACATGCCCGCACAGTGCCGCTCCGAGCAATCGGGTCCGTCCAGGGCAACTGCACGAGTGATCCAGCGATTCTCAGATAACGCTCTGCTGACGCTATCGAGAGCGCTCCAACAGTACTCGTTTCGCCTGCTTGAACACGTTTCGCCATCGCGCCCTGTAGACGTCCCTGTGCTCGGGAAAATGATGTGGATGGCTCACCGGCCAGTTACAGAACGAAAATTCATGTTTGCGACCGAGCAGCGGGAAATGATCTGCAAAGAACGATGCCATCGCGGGTACGGACGCTTCCTCGATCACAGAGTCCACCACGTTCAGGTCGACATAGTGCCTCATGCGCGTCCTGTTCTCTATCGCCGTGGGTGCAGGCGAGGGAAGAGGGTAACCCCGCGTGTCGAGGCGTACGACAGCAATGGACATCGCGCCAGCAACCGTGACAGGCCGCCTGGCGTGATTCCGGGAGCTCCCCATCCATGCGACTCATTGATGACCAGTATTTTGAGCTGCGGACAGTTGGATGCGAGCGCCAGTACATCGTCATTTTTTTTTTTTTTTAATTCCACGGTGCATTCGAGATCGATTCTTAGCTCTGCGAGATTATAAGCCATCAGGGGATGAATGTCCCCGAGTGTGAGCGATCTGGATTGCTGGGCAGCTGGGTCGATAACCTCGCCTCGGTGCTGTAATATAGTGAAAATGGTGGGCGACTTGGAACTACACGCTTTTGCAAGCGCCACGAAGAGCTGGCTGATAACATGCTGGGAATGGAGCGGGGAGCGAAAGGAAACAGACACCTTTGTCGTGACCGGGAGGAGTATATTGGTCAACAACCTGGAAACGGTCGTGATCCACTTGGTCGATATAATCAGGTTTTGCAGTGCAGGAAAGACGAGTAGGCGGTTGGAAGATAATATTTGATCCACCAGTTCGTCGCTCACCATAAAGGAAAGTTCAGTCAAGCCAGAGATGCAGGAGAGATGGATGGATGTATCCATATCCAAGCTAACCTCAGGACAAGCGATCAACCGAAGGTGTGCCCAGCGATGGATTTGTTGGCACACGATTGCGCCAAAGCCATTTGGGTACCGCTCGTAGACGGAGGCCAACCGAACGCTTTCCAAGCTAGGACAGCTAGACCCGAGCAATCTGAGGAGATTGTTGCACGTCGAAGTGTTTGACATCGCGAATTGAAGGTGAATCCACCGCAACTTCGGAGCGGCAATGTAGCAAATCAGAGGAGCGGTCTGATCTGTGATGAAAAACCGCAATCGTTGGATATTGGGGAAGAGTGAATCGACCACAGACGGCGGCCAGAAGTTCATGAGGGATCCTGTATCGATGCGCTTGGCATCCTGGGAATCCTGGTCGAGTGGTATTATCTCCAGTGTGCGGATACGGCACGTATAGCCTTTAACAGCACCTTGTTCAGCCTTGTTCAGCCGTCTTTTGAACCCATATATCTGTGTGCAATCAGTCGCCGCCTCCGATGCGGCAAGCAAAGACCTCACCGGATGAGTAGGATCCGAGTCTTCTACACAACACACAGCAGGAAGGCACCGGAATAGAGCGGTCGGGTCCCTCAATGTTTCCCATAGCACGTTCAGCGCCGGTTCTCTGAAAAGCTGGCATGTTTGGGCCAATGCGATAATATCAGCACCGCGGTCGCCCTTCTCCGGTTGAGGCGCGAAGCGACAATGGGAGTGGCAGTAACGAAAGATGAGATAGAGGATTTCCCGGAGGTAAAGAGCGCGACGCATCTCGGCGGGTGGCAAAATCCATAGCGCTGCTTTGGTTTGAACATTCAAACCACTTCAGATTACGTGCAGCTACTGCACCTCAACGAACGGATACACTCCAAGGTGACTTCTCTTCTCTGCTTCGGACGGGAACACGCTGCGCGCCACACGAGTACTGCAAGTCCACGCCCCCCTGTCGCATGAACACCTGAACGTCGCTTGCACCAACTGGTGTATGACAGCTGCAGTCTTGCCCTGCAACCGAAGTTTAGGACCGTCTGCTACATACACGACTGCCGATGATGTGTGCTCTTTTGCGGCGCTGGGAAAGGACACAAGTTGGTTGAGTCTAGATCAGTGGACAACACAAGAGCACTGTTATGCAGGGCTTTCCGAGGTATGTCCTCGTCGGGTATCCCTACGTGAAGGCGCATTACACTCAATGTGCTGTGTCGCTCTCCCCGTGACGCGCGTAGTGGAATGGCGCTGTGCACCTGTAGCCCATCTCGTATCCGTTTGCGTAGCTGTTCTTCCACAGTCAACGGTATCTCCCTTGGCTGTCGCGCCCGAATACAAAGATCCCCGCGTCGGCCCAAGTCGGCATTGATGTTGGCTTTGCGCATGTTGGCACAGGTAAGCTTGGTTGCGATATAATCTCTGATATGATGGATGCATTGATACCGTTGGGGTGTTTGGTGGTACAGAATCATATAGACCATTCTCCATGCAAGGAATCCCGGCCTGTCGTGTACTGCGAGGTAGCAGGGTCACAGAGAACGACATCCCACGCTTGCACTGCCATATCAAGCAACATTTTTCTCGATCGGTCTTATTTATCCGATCCCGATTTCCTGACTTCGATCTGATCCCCCTTTTGCACACATCACGCTTGCAATCGAGGATCCATTACCTCGTTGGCAAATTGGCATGTGTCTCCCCGACATCCAACCGGCCGACGTTGGACGTACCTGCATGATATCCTCTCGTTTCATCGAGGACCATAAACACTAGTAAGGGCACCTCCGAAAAGATGCGACTGAATGATCGCTCTGAAACAGATCCATGTTAGAGGATCTATCAATGTGGAACGGGGCTGTCTATGGGGAACCACAAGTACCCGGTTAGCAAGTGGCGTGCTGTGGAGCATTCCAGCCCCCGAAAGTGGTCAGCTTGGCACCGAGCAAGGAGAATGCTTGGCGTCGATTGCGGAAATACGCCAACCGATGGGCTACGCGTAAACATTCGTGACCCTGTGCACTGAACAGATGAAACATACTGAAAAAGGCTCGACACTACAAACTCTACTCGGCGATCACTCAAACTTACAGCAAGATAGGTGCATGCTTCTTAGGTCAGTTGCTATTGGGAGCGGAGTACTGTAAGTCATGGTCACATCAACGCCACCGTGACAGTCGTGATCCATGATTTTACTTGCAATGTCTTGATTATTTGCAGCTGCCAGATTAGTCTTGAGTGGGCGGCATCTACGCTGCACTCGTGCCATGAGGCGTAGGAAGGGGTCAGCCGACTGAGGTACGCGTGTGGTTTTAACGCGGTGTATCCACTGACACCGATGAAGACCCACTTCCACAGATCACGGACCCACTGTGCTCACCCGTATCAGGAGATTCGAGTTCTGTCAACCCTCCTGGCCAGCGGTCAGTCCTTGTCAAGACTGGTTAGAACTGATCGTGGCCCTAAATAAACGCAGGATCCGCCTAACCGTCTAGCTGAGGGGCGGCTGTGCTTGTGTGCGGTGAGGTGTGATATGAAGCGCCTCTCCCCTGAGTGGCACAATTTAAGACCGATGAGCCAGCAGCCACTCCGCCCTCTCACCGCTGCTTCGCGAGTTACGTCCCAGCATGTCTCGCCCCGTAAGTATCACTAGTGTCCTTGAACCATCTCAGCGCGACCAGAGTAGTCAAGAGACTCCTCTAAAACACGGTGACGAGAAGTACTTTCACGGAAAGCACGATGTCGAGGCCTTCAGCCTTGGGCCAGCCGAGGATGCCGAGTTCGCTATCCTGAGGGATGAACGTGATATTGCAACCCATATCATATCCGTCTCCGATGACCCAAGTCTCAACCCTTGGACTTTCCGTGCCTTCCTCATCGGCATTGGGTTATCTACCTTTGGAGGCGTTCTTGGTGTGTGATATCATTTTCGTGTTGGTATCTCTCTCGTGACTCTCCCACAGCCGAGATATATTATTTCAAGCCGGTAGGTCGCGTTCACTCTTGCGACTACACTCTCTTTATCACACCAACAGCAAACCGTGTCCGTTTCTTTGATGTTCCTCGCCGTTGTATCGTATATTTTGGGGGTCTTCATGGAAACCTTCATCCCTCGACGAGGCTACTTGCGGTGGCTCAACCCGGTAGACAGTTCATCAATCTTGATTCCCCGACTGATGGTGAATATGTATCACTAGGGCCCGTTTAATAAGAAAGAGAATGCCTTTGTCATTATCATGGCCAGCGCAGCAGCAAACTCTGCCCTTGGTACCGAGGTCCTTGCAGTACAGCGCCTGTACTACAACATCACTCCTAATACGGGCGCTTCGATTTTTCTTCTCTTCTCGAGTCAGTTACTGGGTTATGGAATTGGTGGGATGATGCGCTGTATGTGTCCATGCAAATGCTTGACTTTATATTTGAACTTACTGTTTCTGCCAGCCATTTTGCTGTACCCATCGAAAATGTTGTATCCTATGGTACTTCCTCTCGTGTCGATGTTCGATGCCCTGTACGAAGGCGGTCATGCAGCAAACAGAAAACTGTCAATGTTTTATATCGTGTTTAGCGTGTAAGTCGCCAAACCACAAGATTTACTATATCCCTAACTCAGCTGTGAACAGCATATTCGTTTGGGAGCTTTTTCCCGAGTGGATATTCCCATTGCTCACCGGGTTCTCTATCTTCTGTCTGGCTAATCCAAAAAGCCCTGCGTTCTCTCGTGTCTTTGGTGGCACGAATGGCAATGAAGGCCTCGGACTATTGTCTATTTGCTTCGACTGGCAGGTACGTGCCATTTGAATGTTTATACATTATTCTGTGATCAAGTTCTCTCTGTAGTATATTTCGGGTGGGGTTAATCCGATGACTATTCCTCTCAGAGCTCAAGTAATCCTACGTCCATTCAATGTGTCATGCAATCTGATCGTTATTCAGGTCTCCAGCTTCCTTGGCTGCATTCTTTGCATGTAGGCTAAGCTTTGATAACTCTCCAAGGTTTGCGTTACGTGTTAACAAGCTCCCACTAGAGTGATCTTTGTTGTGGTATACTACAAGAACATTTGGCAAGCGCGGAACTTCCCATTCGTGCGTATCATACAGTAAATTCCTTGGTAGTATTTATCACCATTTTACTGCTAGCTTTCTCAACTTCTTTACTACGAGAACGGGACGCAGTACGACCAGACGTTGATCCTCAATTCAAACTACGAGGTCGACCCGGCTTTACTTGCGGAACAGGGGCTTCCTTGGTATTCATCGACATGGGTGATCAACTTGCTAGCCACAAATCTGGGACTTGGTGCGACGTTTACGCACCTTCTTCTGTGGAACACAGATGACCTTTGTTCTGCATGGGGTTGGGTGAACTATTTGGCCCCTAGGAGATCATGGAAGATACTTAATTGGAGGTTCTGGCAGGATAACGGAATGAGGGACGAGAGCGAGAGTAAGAATGTTGATCCTCACTATCTAGAGATGCTCAAAGTAAGCCGCAAGGGGCCAGCTCTGGGGCGATGGTAAAATCTAACCGCACCAAAACAGTATCCGAATGCACCAAATAGCTGGTATTTTGTGACGTTTCTGGCCTCAGTCATTGTTGCGTTGGTTGTTATTTATAAGACGGACTCCACGCTGCCTTGGTGAGTCGTTTCTAGTGGTTGTGTTATAATCGTGCCGAACTGTTCTCTATAGGTGGGGCTTTGCGATCTCAATTCTGCTTGCTACGGTGTCCATTCTCTTCTTTGGAGCGCTTTATGCCATCACTGGACTGGGTTTCATCATACAGCCGTACGTAACATCTTGCTTTGCGCCAGCGTCATAAACCAGACACTGACGGGGGACAGGTTCGTGCAAATGATTGGAGGATTCCTGCATCCCGGGAAGCCAATGGCGAATATGTATTTTGTGCTGTACAGCTATAGTAAGCTTGTGTGGATTCCCCCATGGATTAGGTTGGCTGACGGATTATTTACAGACACCGTAACACAGGCACAGTTGCTGCTACGGGATCTCAAAATCGCCCAGTGTCCGTCCACATTCAACATCTTCTTGGGCAAGTTTGACACACTTCTACAGACTCGAAGCTTCCTCCCCGTGCTGCGTTTACTGCCCAGATTATTGGAACCCTTCTTGGGGCCGTGTTAAACTTTGGTAAGCGAAATAAATGGGCTTCAGGAGCGTGTCCAATCGCTCATGGTCGTGCAGTGTTGATGAACTCCATTATCGACAATCAGCGCGAGATTCTTCTTTCGATCCACGGAACGAATATTTGGTCTGGTCAGCAGCCACAACAATACAATTCTCAGGCAGTTGCTTGGGGTGGACTCGCACACGAGCTATTTTCAACAGGACATAGGTATCAGTGGGTCTCATGGGCTTACCTGCTTGGATTATTTGTTCCCATCCCATTCTGGGTTGCACATCGCTTCTGGCCGGGGCTGCGGTTGGACTATCTTTACACACCCATCGTTGCGTACGTCCCACACGACCGCCCTCTGCCGCTGGCATTGAGAGAGAAACGACAGGTACTTCATTGGGTGGCTCAGCGTGGGGATCAACTCGTCAATCTTCTCCTACTTTGCGGTCGCATTCCTTTCCCAATGGTGGCTGCGTACGCGTTGTCCTCGTTGGTTCGCCCGGTACAACTATATCGTTGCGGCCGGTAAGTTCTGCAGACCGATTGGGTTAACGCACTGAAGCCGAGCATCGGGGCAGCGCTCGACGGCGGAACCCAAGTGATGGTGTTCATTCTTTCGTTTGCAGTTCAGGGCGCGGCCGGCACTTCCCATCTGTTTCCGAGCTGGTGGGGAGCGAACCAGGGCGGGAACTACGACCATTGCGCGGTGTTGACGTAGGAGTTACTTGGTTTGCCAGTTGTACGATATCTGCCGGTCGGTAAGTAACATTGATGATCATGAGTCACAATATCTGGTTGGCCTGAAGACTCCAGCGCCGTCGTGCGATCACGGCCCACGTTATCACGTCGATGTTGATGAACAGGCAGTGAAGTGCCCTCCACATGCTGGCCACCCCAACATTGAGTTGTCACGATGAGTACAATAGGGCGTATGTGGAGACCCCTGTGCGTATAGTAGGGTTCCGAGCCCGTTGCTAGAAGCACTACAGGTTGATTTGAAGTTGTGGGAACGGGAGGTTCTGAATATTTTTCCCTATTTGCTACATCTGTCTCGGGCCGTGTTGAACCTAAGTACCAGCATGCGTGGGCATTTTTACTGCGCACACTAGCTTATGGTGAGGGCAATTTTGTGATCATCGATCGAGGTTCAACACTTAGTGAAAGACATTACCACTCAGTATCCATGTTTACCCCGAAGCACTGGCGCGTACTGTTGTGATTGAAACATAAAGCTGAAGCTGCAGCTCTGCTCTTTTCTTCTCAATCACAAGGTCCAGTGACGTTCAAGACTCCATCATGCACTATGCACTCCATCTCGATGAGATCCTCCTCAATATATTTGGTCACTTGCACCCCGCCAACACTTCTTGGCCTTTCGAGCGCAGGCTCGCTGCTATTGATCTGGCCTCCCTCGCACGGACATGCCGCACATTCAAAGAACCCACTCTTGACATACTTTGGTCCGAACTGACCGATTTATCTCCCCTCGCCTTCTGTCTCCCCGGATGCCATCGGCCACCATACGACAATGTACTCCACTCATCTTCTCATACTTGACGTGTGTTCACGGCTTCTTTCACAGCGTTATCTGTTCACCGCACCGCGCACCGATGCTGAGTGGGATGCCCTTCGGGGTTATACACGCCGTGTCCGCAGTATACTCGGCTTCGCGAGTCAGAAGAGATCTCTGGACCGTTACTCGATTTCTGCGGTGTTTAGCCCTGCCTTCCATGACCCCCTCTTCCCAAATCTTCGGTCCTTGACTTGGCAGGGCGGTGCGCCGACATTGCCCGTCATACACTTTGCTGTCGCCTCATTGACTTCCCTCGATATTCGCGGCACCTCTGGGGAAGATGTCTCTCTGTACGCAGACCTTCTGGATACCCTTGTCCCTCGGTGTCCGAATATCAGGAATGTCCGAGTCCAGGTGGTAGGTGACGAAGGATTCAACACAACGCTCTCCCGTCATCTACTTACCTGGCCAATGCTGCACATCGTGGACTTGCTCGACATCCGTTTAGCCGTCGATGTGATATTGCATCTCCTCTCCACCCCTACCATAACCTGGTTGTCATTCATGCTCGATTCGCACGACCCCTCCCCTGTTCTAGCACTCAACTCTGCGATCGTGTTTTCTCAGCTGGTTTATCTGGAGATCGTATCTGCATCCTTGGACGCAGTCACGAGCTTGTTCACAAACGTCCGACTCCCGGCAGTCCAGACGGTCATTGTGCCATTCCCCGCTCGCCCGTCGAAAGCGACGGTGAAGACGTATCTGGAAACGGTGCGCAAGACGTGCGACCGCGACGCGCTGACCGACCTGCGTATCCTCCATCTCGCGTCGTTTGCGGCCCGCTTCCCAAGCGACCACCCAACGACGTCTCACGACGGCGACGACCAGCTTGTCCTCACGTTCGACGACATGCTGCCGTACATGGCATTTGGCAACCTCCGAGGCGTGCACGTCAACCTGGCATGGTCCGTCGGCCTCGGCGATGACGAGCTGCTAGCGCTCGTATCGGCGTGGCCACAGATTGAGTACTTGTTGATCAACGACCAATGGGGCTGGCGCGGGGCTGCGGGGATCAGCCTCTGCGCGCTGGCAGAGGTGCTGAAAGCCTGTCCGCTGTTGCGGGCGCTGTGCATCGGCCTTGACGCGCGAAGCGCCGTCGCGTTTTGTGAGCGGCAGGACGAGGAGGAGTCGAAGGGGCTGGGGGTGCGGTTCACGTTGCCGAGCGCGTTCTCCCAGCTGAACGTGGCTGACTCCGTCTTGGAGCCCGACGACGTGCCGGTGCTGACCGTCGCCCTCGGCGCCCTCGGAATCACGCCGCGCCACTTGCTAGCCTGGAGCGGGTCGGAGATGAGCGACGAGCCGGGTGCAGATGGGTTTAGGGCCCAGTGGAGAACATTGTACCGCTAGCCCAGGATACCGTTTTCTGCTACTGTCATTTTGTTTCTACCGGAGTCGCCGACGAGCCAGCGCAAAAGAGTTCATCGTGTTATCCATCAGCATCAGTACAAGGGCTGTTTTAGAGCATTACCAATAAGTGTTTCAGATTTTATGAACTCAAACTAAATGGGTCCAACCAACATCATGGAACATGTAAATTGATTCCTATCACTTTTTCCAGCACCTCTATACCCTTTTATGTGCAGAAAGGCAGATTTTAGTATGAGTATGAGTGGGTACCCGACCGGCTAAAGCATTCTAATCCAACGGTCAACCTGGAGGGAGCAAGCTCGCATCCACAGCACCGCCTTCCTCGGGGACATCATCTGCCTCATCGCCCGACCTCGAAATAGGCGTACGTGGCATCGCCATCAGACCTACACAAACCCAGCCGGCATCAACCCGCACGTCACCGGACGAAAAACGAAAGGCACGCACCCGTTCGCGCGCTCTCCAATATCCCAAACGGCTTCAACAAGTTCAGGAACGCGATCACACGATTCGTCTTGGCCGTCAGCTCGACGATCACGCTATTGTCGCTCACGTCGACGACCTTGGCCCCAAACTGGTTCGCGAGCACGGAAATCGACTGCAGATGCTGGTGTTTGAGCCGGAGCGCCTCCGAGGCCGTGAGCGGGAGCGGCACGTCGCGCGGGTCCGTGCCGGCCGCGTCCGCGTGCCCGGCGCGCTCAAACTCGTGTACGAGGACGGCCTCGCGTTCGGCTTTGGACGCGCCCGATGGGGGGACGGACGGCGGCTGTGCGTGTGCGGCGCGCGGGGCGCACTGGCGGGGATCGTGCGAAGGGCCACCGACGAACTGGTCCTCGAGGTACTCGGGTCCGAGGATGGACACCTTGACCAACAGCAGCTCGCGCGAGATCACCCGGGTGTTGGTGTAGTCGAGGACGGCCCACACGGGCACCTGCGCCTTGCTGGTCAGTACGCGCCACACAAGGGGTGGAAGGAGAGGGGGCGCGAAAAGGAGGCACGCACGAGATCTTCCAGTTGGCGGCGGGCCTGCTCGACGACGCTGTCCTGGCCGCTGATCACGATCGACATGCGACTGAGGTCGCGGATTTCGGTGCGGCAGACGACGAGGGAATCGATGTTGAAGCCGCGTCCGGCGAGAATGCTGGACACGCGCGACAAGACACCCGGCTCATTTTGAACGAGACAGTTGAGGATGTGTCTAGAAACAAAAAAACCGCGTTCGTGAGCGACCATCACGCATGCAAGGGCACGGTTAGGCGTACGCACTTTTTGAAAGGCTGCAGGTTCGGAGGGGGTGTGTTGTACAAGATGTTGGTCACGGCCTCTTCTGCACTCCGCGTTCGGGGCGTGTCCGACACGGGCAGAGGTGGAGGACGTGTTTTCTGTGCACTTTTGTAGTCGAGGGCAGAGGTCGAGTCATCTATCGGCCGGGGTGGTTTCGGGAGTTCGTCCGGTGCTCTGAGGAGCGAGGCGGTCTTGAACGAGCGAGATCTTGCCGTCCTCGACAGCCAGCGCGACGTGGACGAGAGCATCCTCTTTTTCTTGCAAAGATCGGGTCCGCCTCGGTTAGCATGAAGATACCTCACGTGATTCGGATTGCCCAATCGGTGAGTGCGCGAGTACAGCCCAAACGTAGTACAAAGTACACACAAGCAAACTCGTGGCATGATAAATAGGCATCATGTCGTCTTTGGAAGAGTGTCAATACGCTCCCTGATCAATCGGATCGTCTCGGTCCTGTCGTATTGCACCATCGCACAATCCGGGTTGGGGCACTTGGCCTCCCAGCATGCCTTGGCCTCCGGCCACTCCATCAGCCCGACCTCCAAGACCGTGTCCCCCAACGGTCTCGCGTCCATCTCCATCGTGATCCTGTGTTTGAGTTCCCGCCAGGCATGATGGTCCGCTGGCAGCCTGCACCGCGAGCAGTACGTCGTCGGCCCCGCGTTGACGAACGGGTGCTCGTCCAGCTTCTTGCGCAGACCCTCCCGCCGCGACCGGTGGAGCATCAGCAGGGCGAGCGCCGCGCGCGTGTCGACCTTGGCGAGCATCTCCCAGTGCTCGTCCTGCCAGAGGTTCATCGCGAGCGTCCGCTGCGACGCGACGCGCGCCTCCGCCGTCCATCCGAACCGGGACGCCGCGGCGTACAGCCGGAGTGGCTGGTCCGCGAGCGGGGGCGTCAGCACGGCGATGCGCGCGAGCGACGGCGGGCCGGGCATGTCGTATTTTTCCGACGCGAACAAGAGGGCGTCGATGGCGTCAAACGACGTCAGCGGCGGGATGGGCAGACCGCTGATCATGCGGAAGAGCAGCTCGAGCGTGGGCGCGTCTTCGTCCAGATGGATCGTCTCGGGATCAGCGGTCGAGGGTGCGAGGGCCGGTTGGGGGTCGCGGCCGTGCGTGTCGCTCGGCGTGCTTTTCACGGAGGCGCCGGGTGGGAGAGGTCGCGGGAGTGAGAACAGGGAGCGGAACCAACCCGAGGTCGTTTTGAGCGTGAAGGAGTGCATGCGGAAGCGGACGAGGTCGCGCGAGACGAGGACGACGTCTGCGTCTGGAGAGTCGAATGCGGGGTGTGTCATGGGTTCAGCTCGGGGAGCGGGCGCGGGCGCGGCATTCTCGTCCGCAGGTTCCGCTGCGCGGTCTTCAGACGCAGATGCCATGAGGCGGAGAGCCAGGAGAGCGGGCAACGTTCGATATCCAGGAATATGAAGTGCCCAACCTTGAGCTTGAGTATCGTAACAAAATATTAAGTTCTAGGCGGTGCAGGTGTACATCAGTCCTATATGGAGCGACTGGAGATGGTCTGCTGTAGAGAAAAAAAAAAAAGGCGGTGTGGAGTGTTGGCGGTGCCGCTCGGACGTTGGCAGGCGGGAAGGCGTTTGGACCGCACTGGCCGCGCTGTGTTCGTAATGTCGTCCTCCAAGTCCAAACCGCTTCCCCTTGGCGACACCCTTCGCGACCTTGCCCTTCTGCGTGCATCGGGTGTCGACTTTTCAAGCGTTCTCGCTGAGGAGCGTGCAGCCGGGCCCAACGCCGTCGAGTCGTCCGAACCGACAAAGGCGACAGAGCGGTCACGCGAGTTCGTCAACGAGGCCCGGGGCGCTCTGAGGGTCTACAACAGCGGCGAGCTGCAAAGGAAGCACGCCGAGATACAAAAGATCCAAGGAGAACTCGACGAGGTGTTGAAGGGTTTATCGTAGCGTAAGCCCCCGCAGAACCGACTCGCAGCAGGCTGACGAGGGACAGCAGACGTTGTAGATACGTGCGATGGGATCGAATGATTGATAGGCGTGCCAGACGTGTTCCTCCCCTTTGAATCCCTTGCGCGTGTCCGTTCAGATGCGGCCCATTTGGTGATGATCTGGTTCTCCTCGTGCCTTTACTTTGCGTGCCCCCAGGTCTCGACCAACAGCGGGCTCTGATCCGTCCCAAAATAATGGGTGACCGTGCCACACGAGGCATGCCACGATAGATCATATCGATCCATCACCCTAAACGCAGGGCTTGCCAATTCAAGAAAGACCGTCGAGCTCGTGAATGCAACGAGGTCTCCACGAAATGGGCCCCAACAAAACCCTTGATCGCTGCTCCCCAGCCTCCCTGCACCGCGCTACCCTGTGAGCGCTCCCTGTCCCGCAGCGCCAGAGACTGAACCCCCAACAGTCCGTCTGCAGACCGTGGTTTGAAATTCCAACGACATGATCAACCTATCGCCGAGGTGGGTGCCGTTGGGAATCCGTGCGCAGACACGCTATCTGGATTGACACGTTTGCAAACACCAAGTACCCGGCTCGAGTCCATTCGCAACATCATCGTCGCAGGCGAGACGGGCGTCGGGAAAAGTTCCCTGATCAACCTCGTCACTGGCGTGGACCGCGCCGTCGTCGCCAACGACGTTCGCGGGGTGACCACCAGGACAGAGTTCCATGACTGGATCAACGACACGCAGACGTTCCGCCTCTGGGACACGCCCGGTCTGAGCGAGGGCTCGTTCGGGACCGTATCCCCAAAGCAGGCGCAAGAAGCGCTCCGATCGCTGCTCACGGAGCTAAGCAGAGGAGGCGGTGTTCATCTCTTGATGCTCTGCATGCGCGGGCTTCCGAGGGTCACCAGAGGCATGAAGCTCACGTACGAGACCATCGTGCGGGTCCGCGACAAGGTCGCGCCGGACGTCC
The DNA here is from genome assembly GCA_038089895.1 of Boletellus ananas. NCBI lineage: Eukaryota > Fungi > Basidiomycota > Agaricomycetes > Boletales > Boletaceae > Boletellus > Boletellus ananas. The sequence goes on along the minus strand of JBBPLS010000219.1, from coordinate 6,854 downwards.
CCCTCGTCGCCGTCGTCACCGACCTCGAGAAGAGGTCGGCGGCGCCAGACATCATTCCTTCCATGGACGAATGGTGGATGGACAACGTCACCGCGCTGACCGACTTTGACATGATCTTCTCCGCCCACGCGTGCGTGACGACGCTACCTGACAATTGTCACCCCAAGTTGCCCGGCCGCCGCGAGTTGTGTCAGAAACTCGTCCGCCACCTCATCGTCGAAGGCGTCTCACCCAAATTGGCTCGCAATATCATCATCGCGGGGGAAGTCGGGGTCGGGAAAAGCTCCCTCATAAACCTCGTTCTTAATTCGGAGCGAGCGATCGTGGGGAACACCGTCAGTCCTGTCACGACCGCGACGAGCTACTATGACTGGGAGCTCGACAATCAGACCTTTCGCCTCTGGGACACCCCCGGGTTGGGGGAGGGATGGAATGGGAGCGGACCCCAAAGACGCACACAGGAAGCCCTGCGGTCGCTCTTCACGGATCTCAACGAACGAGGCGGTGTCCATCTCCTGGTTATATGCATACGTGGCATTTCCGGGATCACGCTGGCAACAAAGAGGGCGCACGATCTCGTCACGAGGATACGTGATAGACTCTCCCCAGCGACACCCGTGGTTGCGATCATCACAGAGCTCGAGAACCGGTCGACCACGTTCGATGCCCTTCTTTCGATGGAGGGATGGTGGGCGACCAACTCTGCAACGTTCTCTGACCTCGACATGTCCTTTTCCGGCCACGCCTGCATCACCACCCTGCCCGACGACTGTCATCCCCAGGTTCCAGGGCGCCGTGGGAGGTGCCAAGACCTCGTGCGCAACCTGATCGTCGAACGCTCCCTCCACCTGCGCACGGCGCCCCCAAAAGACTTGCACGTCCTGTTGTTTGGAGAGACCGGTGTCGGAAAGAGCTCCCTCATCAATCTTCTCGCAGGCTGGCCCATCGCGTCGGTCTCGCCGGACAGCGCACCTTGTACGCTGGATTCTTCCGAATACCAATTCCAGCTCGGCTCCACGACCATCCGCTTGTGGGACACGGTCGGCCTGGAAGAGCCCGAGAGGGGCCCGAACGGCTACGTCGGTGCTATCGAAAAGGCCGTTCAGCTCATCCGACGGTTGAACGCGACGGGCGGCATCAGCTTATTCCTGTTTTGCATACGCGGGAACAGGATCACGGCGACGACGCAGAGCAACTACCGACTGTTCTACGAGGTCCTCGGAAAGAAGGAGGTGCCGATCGCGCTCGCGGTGACGCACTTGGAGCGGGAGGCAGACATGGAGGACTGGTGGCAGCGGAATAGCAAGACGCTCGAGAAGAACGGCCTTCTCTCGGCCGGGCACGCGTGCATCACGGCGCTGGAGGGCCATGCGCGGTACGGCGAGTCACGGGACATCCTCCAGGCGCTGCTCTCGCGCTTCGACGACCAGGGCAAGTTCTCGATGCCGTCCGAGGCGTGGATCGGTCGCATCCTGAAGGGGTTGGGATCGTTGGTAGAGAAGAGCTTTCCGAGGGGGAAAGACTTGGTCCGGATCTTGACAAAACGATGCAATCTGGAGTCGGATGTCGCGTATCGTGTGGCTGCGTGCATCGATGCCGACAGCGGCTAGTACGATAGATTGATGAGCGTGTCGGCCCACGGCGTCCCTTGCCTAGTTGGTTATATTGCTAGCCTTCGGAGGGTAAAACTTTTATCGTTTTTGTGTCAAGATGAACGAGTAGGATGGCAGATATGGTTGGGGCCGATTACGCCCGACCCGGATGTCGTTTGGGGATAGAGACCGACTCCTGCAGGGCCCATTGGCTCCCAAGATCCACTTGGCAGGTGCGCACCGCTCCGCAGTGGGTGATTTGTCCGCCGAACTGATGGCACGACAGTGTGTTCTTCTCGAAGATCAGCAGACTCTGCACGCCGTAATAATTCGGTCGGGACCATTTACGTTGGATGAGGGCCATATGGTCGAGGGTGGGTGTAAGCACCTAAACAGGAAAATTAAAATAAACGGCGTTATTTATGGTTGTTTGTTACATGTGTCGTTGGCAAGCACTGCACAGCTCTACGGATCGGAATGACTCGTTCTGCCAAGTTGACGCCGTCGTGGAGGATCGAATGAAGGTTGATTAAGCCCGATGGCGGCCATGAGCGTTCCTCATATCGGAATGGGGCATGTCCAACCAGCCCATGGCGGTTGTGAGTGGCAGTCTAGCTCTTTTTTTTTTTTTTTGATCCGCTGTGGCCCCGAGTACGCTCAGTGTACGGCCTCGCTGCCATTCGGTGTCGTTGTCATCCCTTTGGCAACTAGCATACAACTCTCGCCGCCCATGTCATACTCGGTCCTGAAACATGCGCCCAAGCTACAGGTGCTCCCTTCCTTGCCCCGTGTCTGTATCGCAACGGGCCATCGTACTTGGTATGTATGAATACTTCATGATCCACAGGGCTGCAGAGCTGGTAAACCTTATCCCGCACTCCATACACGACCATGACCTGGCCATCCGGCGAGAGCGGGTCCCACCCTCGCTTAGCTGAATCCATTGGTGAGGTCCCTGAGCGTCTCGTTCGGTCGCCTTATCATCGTTGTCAGGTGACCGGTCCTCGTGTTGTCGCCAGCCGCATACCCTCTCACGCACCATTGCTGTCGACGCGGTGGTCGACAGGTGTGACGCGAGTGCGGGCGCCCTTGGTGAAATCACCTTCCTGCTGCGGCGGAGAAATGATGGACGGAATAATCATCGGGCCTCTCGGTGAGAATCCAGATTCGTTTCCTGAATCTGGTACGAGGCGTGCTTATTCTTAGTCAATCGCAGGTTCACCCCCAATGCGTGTATAGAGTGACAGGACGTACAGTATGTCCCCGTTTATTTGCCACTTTACTTTATGGGATGGGTCCGATCCACACATGGCTGGCGTCGCCTGGGTCTGAACAGGTCTGGTTATCCGGAGTCTCCCTTACGAACCAGATAACGGCTAGCTGCCAAGGTACACGAGCATGTCTACGATGACGTTCACCCCTCATATGTGTCCGTGTTGGCGGGGCGATTAAGTGGCCATGCCTACAACTTCGGCGACACGGCAGCCTCGGCGCCGGTGCGCGTGGTCTTGACAGGTGGCTCCTTCCCGTTGTGCTCTCACGCTGTCAGTCATTCAAGGTTCCGTACCAAATGCTCCCGCATGGCGCCTGCGACGGGAAGCTGCCGTTGCGTTCTACAGCTGCATGTTACGGGATGCTGTGGCAGTCAGGGAAGGTCACCTGTTTGCTTGAGTTTGTGTCTGTCCCTTGGTGCCGTCTATCTGTGAACCCGGGTCAGTGATATCATGGTCCGTCCAGCTTTGGTGTCAATGTTGCTGATGAGATAACCGGGTTCGAGGACAGAGCGCCCACGGCATGATTCCCAATGTATCCGAACTTGGAGTATATTGGCTGGCATCATGCGATCCCTGGGTTGGCTCTTTGGGCTTACGGCACTTTCCAATGATCGAAGCGCGACGGAGGGACCCTTCCGCGGTTCGGCAAGATCCTATTTTCTTACCGCTCCAAAAGTCATATTTCACTCTTGGATGGAGATGAACAATGCCATCTTATCTAATAAGTATTAGAGCCCCCTTGAACCCCGGGGTTCCGGCAGGGATCAACAAATCAGTTGACACCACGGGCGCTTGTTCAACAACTTAAGAAGGGGCTCCTCCCGTCGGTGTATTTGTTCGCCTTTTAGCCAACGGTACCATCTTTCTTTACCACTATGTCTTCTCTCCGTCCCTTTGAATTCAACGCCGCTGATTTTCCATACCTTACTTCTTCCGAGGAACCAGCTCACGTCGGACAGGACGACTCATCCCTCGTTTTTAATTACTATCCCCAGTATGTATGTCGGCTTCCCTGCGAATATGACTGACGTGGGTCGCCGACAGCACTCATAATCCTCTCCTTCATTCTCCTGGGGCTCCTACACCCACTACAGAACTGGAATGTCACTCTCTTCCTCCTCACGACCCTCGGATGGTGTCCATCCCTTCTTTCTCAGGTTACGCAAATCCTTTGCTCAAAGAATCAGGTACACACAATACGACCTCTGTCCCGAACCTCCTGGATGGTGGACCTCTTTACACTTTCCTTTACGCCGTTCAGCCACGTTTGCATCAGACAGATGGTACGACGACAGACACACCCTTTGCGTTCCACCCGTCCGAGCTTCCTTATCCCTCTGATCCCCTGACGACCCAATACCTTCACGGTTTCCCCGACCCGCCAAACCCCATTCCAACTAATCCCGTGAGCGCGCCTAGCCAAACTCCGATTCTCCCTGTGGCCCATCTTCCCTCGACACCAATGACTTCTGACGGGCTTGGACAGAACGAGACTGCGTATTCCATGCCATATATCCCGACTGTCGCTGCAAGCTCCACCATGGTACCCTCGGATGCTGTCTATACATGCGAGTGCGTAACCGATGGATCGCCTTGCAACGCTCAGGTGGGCGGGACCATCCAATCGGTGCGCAACCACCTCAAGCGCGCGCACGCGTTCCGCAGCGCGGGCAAGGACTCGACGACGTGCCCGTGGCCAGGGTGTGGCGATACGCTACAGCGCGAGAGCATTCCTCGTCATGTCCTTACTCGCCACTCTGGCATCAAGGTGCGCTGCCCCAACTGCGGCATGTCGCTCTCCCGGAACGACGTGCAGCACAGTCACAAGCGCGCGTGTCGTGGGGTGAGACGCCAAGCCCCAGGCGCGCCTCGTGTTGGGCTCGGTGCTGGCGCGGGTGGGGTACGCACGCCGAGGGTGTCACGCGCGTGCGCCCGGGTTTGATTCGGGGCGCGTGTCTCTGTGTCCCCTGTGTCCCTGTGCCTCCGTTCCTGCGTCCCTCTGTCTGTGACCCTGTATGTGTGTATGTCCGTGTATGTCCGCGCCGTGTGTAGGTCGACGGCGTTCGGCGTTGTCATGTCGCTCGGTTAAACCTCTTTCCTTGGGTCCTCGTTCCATTTACATGGCTACACACGCAGATACCACCCTGTTATTATCGTCATGTCCCCTGTCCTACGCGCCGGGCTTTTATATGCCAGTGCAGTCGCACTAATAATGTCATTCCTTGCACCACGCGTGCATCGTTTGACCAATCAGGGTGATTGTAACCGGCAAACGTTGACTGGACAAATGGCGGCCTTGGGCCTTATGATCACACAAAATATCTGCTGTGAGTCTCCCTATCAGCTAGTACACGTATATTTATGCAGATTTCATCTCACGGCGTATGTCAGCATGCAGGAGCCGACTTCGACATACCCAGTTTTCACTGGGGGTGATGTACTGATGCTGGATTCAGGATTGTAATTAAGTTTACTCATGTTTGTGTCCACGCAGGCGAGGGGGAAATGGCGAACGTGCACTTTGCAGGAAGTTAAAACTTGGCACTCCCTTCGAACAGAGTTGTGTTGGCCGTCCCAGACGTTCGACTCCACTCCGAATCCACCCCCTCTGCTCACTCCCGTAAGCTCATCCAGCAGCTGTTACAAATATGTCCGCACTGACACTGATCAGTTGAAAGCGGTAATGGTGCTACTTGCGGCGGGGTACACTATTTCCTGGGATGACGCCAAAGCATGGGCGCTTCGCCACTGGCCTGACGCTGTTAAATAAAGACGGTGTTATGACCCATGACGGCGTCATGGACTGTTGTGAAGAGAAATATCGTATAGTTTGCATCCCGGGTAGACTCCCATTCTATAATGTCAGGGATGAACACGTCTGCTTCTTTGTCGCACGCTTTAAACGGGATCGACGAGCGACCTCAGTCGATTTTCCAGAGATTCCTCTAGACGACCATGCAAGGAAGATCAAGGCAAAGCTTTTCAGCCACGAGGGCGACAAAGAACTGGAAGAGAGTGCGAACTACACAACGATGGCAGACCCTTACGACAGCTATTATCAGGTGAGCTCCAATTTCGAATGCCCAGGATGTCAGGCTGGTACCAATACGGTATCATTGGCAGTTCAGGCCAGTCCCCAAAGAACTGCAGTATCAATATCTTACCTGGGATCAAGTAAAGAAGGCCTATGATGAATATAAAAAAATGGCAGGCATAATGAGCTGGAGGATGCTGAAGAAGATGTTAGTGAGGATGAAGAAGGTACTACTGAGGGAGAAGAAGAATAGGGATTGCAATAGTTGATAATGTCAAGAAAGTGTAGATGGTCATGCTACAATAAGCAACCTCAGATGGTGGATTGAAGATGAATGTCAACCCCAGGCTGTCCCAGTAACCATTGTCTGTCAGTTGGCCAAGTGTGGTAGACTTTGTATGAGTGATTGTCTCATAGGCCAGGAAAGCACAACAGTCCCAACTCCCACTTTGATTTGCTCAGCATTGGCACATTACAGTAACTTCAGTCTATAGAACTTGCTGGCTGCAATGATGCAGTTGTACTGAATGGACCTGCAAGTGCTACAAGAAGTAAATGTACTGAATCTTCAGCATCTTTGACACTGAAGTGGACATAATCAATATCTTTGTCACTGAAATTCAGTGTCTCTGACCTGACATTGAATTTTGCTGTCAAACTACAGTGGCTCAAAAAACTGTCCACATGTTTGGTCATTTTTCACTAAATGCAATAACCTCCAATAGCCCCTAATCCTTGCCCTAACCTATGAGTGTATGAAATCAAGTACCTACTCCTGGCTTTCTATGGGTACAAGGGTCAAGGGATTTGAATGTGATTTGAGGAAGTGGCAGCCATTTCAAAATGGTAACTCATGTGGACAGTTTTTTGACTTTATATGGCAAAGGTAGAAATTGATCTATTCTAGCTGTTATTGGGTAAGAAGTGAGTCATATGATGGACAATATATTCAAT
>JBBPLS010000218.1:0-36574 GCA_038089895.1 Boletellus ananas | reverse complement strand
CTTCCGTTATGCATGCGGGCTGTTCGCACTATTCCATCATCTGGTCGCCACAGGAGGGCGGTGGGGATCGCTTGGAAGTTTGCGTCCGTTGTGGTCAAGTACGGCCACAGCGAAAGTGATGCTTTGACAGCGCCGATCTCTACCCGATTAGGAAGTGCCACTAGGCGTGGTCCGCGAGGTTCAGTTCCCCAGTGCTGTCCTTTTGTCCAGCTCGATACACGCAGGAATATCTGGCTGCCTCGGGAACCAGCCACGGCCAGCTATCGTTCGGTCCCAGGGCGTGCGCATCATGGAAGACCGGTCACGAGTGGTCGATTGACGTAAGGGCGTCTCTTGCTTACATTGCACTCCGCAGAATTCGTCGTTCCTCGAACAAATTCCCGTCACCTGCCCCGGCCAGTGACAAGGCTGCACAAAACAATGGTAATATCGGCCTTGTGGGCGCTCAGCTGCACAACCTGAATATGGATGCCAGTGACATGTACGAGCCTGTCTCCCATGCTACCTGCAACCCGTGGAATTCAGGTGCAGGCTGCTACTAGTAGGCACCTTGATAACGTGCTTAGCCTTCTGTTCTGCACTTGCGTCAGCCGGCTCCAGAAACGTTGTTCGTTCGAGTTGTGGCCTTTACAATTCAAGTCCGCGTCCCCAGTGGGCTGGAGATCGGCCATCGCATCTAATATCACCTCATGGCGGTTGTGTTACCAGGGGTAGCATCGTGCGTTCTCAATCAAGACGCCAAGCGAGCAACGTTCATCATACCGCAAAACAACATAGCGCCTCGATTGGGATGACATTGTCCCGGCGGGCTCTTGGCCAGCTCCTGGCTCGGCGAGACATCCAGGCTTGCAAAATTCCAGCTTCGAGAACCCCCTCTCTGAGCCTGATAGCAGCCCGCCTGGTGTACGACGGAGTACTGGTAAGGATCCCGTCCCTTACGTCTCTTTGGGCGAATTTCTTTCAAAAGATGCATTCTCGAACGTTTCTACCAGTTCTCAACAGGTCGGTGTTCTCATGCGATGGGATCGGTAATAGTACGGTACGGAGTCGGTACGTTGAATTTGACGACCCCTAAGCTGGCCGCATCGATGAGCTCAACCGAATATAGATTAATGTACTTACGGTCGGAGCAAGCTCAAGGCCCCGCTGTACGCCCGAATTGGGTGATAGACCGGTATCTCCTATATTGACCTCTCCGAGGACGTGATTTCCGTGCTCTGCGTCGAGGCGGAACCTTTGATCGTCCCGAGCAAGATTTACCAGCCTGCATACCACTTATCTGCTGCGGGTTAATAATAAACTCTTCGGTGGCAATCTCGCACGAAGACTTCAAGTTGCTAACCGCAGGACAACCTGGGCATGTGTATATCGAACAACGCGCCCATGCGTCAAGGGCCATGCAACGTCGCCCCTGATTTCAAATAAATTACACCCGCACATTGTTCATGCTCACCTGCCTCAGTGGGCCTCTTTGAACGAAATAAGGTCCGCCGTCTCATTTGCGCTCGTCTCTCCTGCATCTTGTGTGCCCAGCCTGAGACTGCCGCCGAGGCAACCTGTTTGGATCCAGCCTCATCCTCGAGAGGGGAAGAAGCGGACAAACATCCTATATGTCGTCGGGCCATGGGCCGTGCCACCAGCCGCTCTTGCAAAGAGTTTGGACCTATCGAGGAACGACATTGCTGCCCTTTTCGGGGATGATATATTCACCAGGGACCGGAACATGCAAGAGAATGTGATGTGTGCCGGTCACCTGAGGGCATCAATGGGACTAAAGAGGGGGAGAGGCGATGGTGCGATGCGAATACACCGATTCTGATTTGCAGGATGACGGGTGGCGTCACAGAGGCGGCGCAACGTTCTCTTGGCTGCGTCTTATGGTGTGGATCGTTCCAATTGCTCGCGATGCATGAATCTAGGATGCCATTCTCGCATCCCATCCGAGCAGAAATACATCCCACCTACTAGCATGCGTTCGAGTGACACGGCTCGACGGACGAGAGAGGAGAGTAAGCCAAGGTGTACATGGAGAGTGACTGTATGACACGAGTGGGGGATGAGATATGTTGCTAAAGGCCCAAAACTTTTCCGGCCTGAATCTGTTGGGGAGAGCCACGGCGCTGTGTAGACAGAAACAGTCAAGTAAATGCAATCTCGACGAGTGTCGCGATGAAGGCACATCGGACGAGGTGCAAACACAGTTATGAATACGCAGTCCGTGACTGAACGTGGGCAGGCAGGTGCGAGACAAATGACTCGGCCACTGACACGAGCCGTACGGACAGAACAAGTCATGGTGTGGAGGAAACCGAGGAAAGAGCGGGGACACGTGGTGATCCCGATGCTCATGCATGATGAGAAAGTATGCTGAACAGACTATTGAGATCCATAAAGTCGGGGCAAGGGGATCGAATACATGAGGAGCATAGACGGGATGATAGGGTGAAGAAGCCCATTTCTCTCGAGGAAAGAGTATCGCCACGGTTTGGAGACCCGCTCTGGGGCTGTTCGGCGGGGAGCCATTCGTGCACTTGCGCCTTCAGTGGGGCAGCACGCATGAAGCATTACAAGCCTGATCATGAACTGGGAGAGAGAGGCCCAACCTAGAGCAGGCCCCAGCGAGAGCAAGGCCGACACCAAGTGGTGCGGTGGCGGACATTTCGATAAGGCTACCTGCAGAACACGAGAACGACTACCTACGAGGCCTCCAGCCACTGCGCCAGGACCCCTGGCACCGCGTCAGGGGACTCCACTGGCGCGGAGACCCAGGCCCAAGTCCCATTTCCAGAGGAATCACCCGTTGGCGAGGACGAGATCATGCCAGCGATATCTGTCGATTCGGCAGGGGGCGTGGCCTTTGCTCTCTCGCGGCGCAGTTGTGTGCCGCCCGGTGCGTGAAGCGTTAAACCCCCATTCACAGCCACAGCCACCGCCACACGGCGCCTGAAACCAACGTCCAGGGCTTCCGGTGCTGCGTAGGACAGCATGACTCTAGGCCTCGGACGCATGCTCATTTGTGGTAGGCAATTGTGTCGGAAGAAACCAGGCCTACCCCTTGGAACTTGACGACGTGAACAACTGACTTTCCAAATGAACGGAAGATCAGATTGGCAACAATAGAAGGAGAAGCGGAATCCTGAAGCCTACCAAAGATAAACGTCAATGGCTCTGGGGGAGCTGAGTTCTTTCAATTGAATTGTCTGCGGATTCTTGAAACCCGGCGAAGCGGCACGCGCAGCCCTTGCGTAAACAACAACCCCCACTTTCTGTTTATCCGGGAGCCGCCAAAAGCGTCCGTAAGCATTGCAAGGTAGACGACCCCCTCCCTTTTTCCTTTCTGTTTCGGTTTGATGAACAGCCAGACAGCAGATAAAATAAATAAAACCGCTGGCAGTTTGTACTGAATTTTTGCCGTCTAGTAGTGCCATGGCCGCCGTCGGCGCCGTTCACAAATTATCTTTCAAATTCTGTGCCCAATTCTGGCTTGAACCAATGACGGCCCTGCGGCCCTGATGCATTCGCAGCCCACGCTCTGGACCATCCCCAGAGCAGAGCGACTGCGATCGTGCTCGCTGAGACTTGAGCGCCCGGAAACCTTCGGAAACTGTTCTTCCCGAAGACAAGCCGGCCATCACTCGCCCGGGCGGCTAACAGCGTCGCCGGGCAAGTCGCCGCACACCATCATCGCGTACACGTGGCTGGGACCGCTTAAGAAGCCATGCACTTGTCGGCGGCAGGTCGCTCTACCGCCCGACTTGCTCCCACTGGAGTTCGACGGACGATTGTCCCCAGTTATGCAGTACTGCGACCGATCTTAGTGCACCCAGCCGTCCTACACGTTCATATGCGGTCCATCATGTGCTGTGTCTCAGATCGTGCTCGTCGTGAGTGGCAACGCGTTCTCATACACTTGTCCCTTTTGTTTATACATAACGAAAGGAAAAAAAAAAAAGAAGAAGTGGCCCTTGTGCGAGCAAGGCATACCAATGGCGGTCACATCAGCTTGTTTTACTGGGGTATCATCATCTTTGGGATACTCTGTTTTTGCACAAGGATATATCCGACGTCCCTTTGCGGCAGGATGCCCTCACGAGTTTTATTCTATTTTTGCAGCGACCCTCTTTTTTACCCTTCTCGAACACGGTAACCCTCCGGGTGGGGGAGCGGATGGTCAAGTGCGATAATCGTGTGTGACCAAGATCACGGCTGCTGCTCGTCCGATGGTGTCGGTTGGTCGGACTCACCGCACTCCGTATGCCACCGACGCCACCACTCTTGTCCAATTTCCTGAGCCCCCAAGCAGCGTTGGAAAAGGCACTTCCCTCTTTCCGTTTTTCTCCATTCGTAGCGTCACGTACCGGTCTCGCCGTCCTCATCCATGTCTTTCCTTTCTCTTTATTTTTCTTCCCCGCCCTAGCCGATGGTCGATACGACTAAAAATGATGCGAGCCGTCCCCGCGGCAAGTCGACTGTCGCGCATGCTACTTGCAAATGCCAATACACCCGCTTGCTCGCCACGCGGTAGCCCTTCCCGTGCCTTTTTTTTTTTTGCCGTGTCCACTGACTCTGAGCCTAGATGCCCGTGATCCTCATTCAGTTCACAATGGAGGGTTAGACGATGCGTCCCGTCCCTCTTCCCAGGTTCTCCCGACTACTTGACGGATGCAACCGCGCAGCCATGTCGGACCATGATGTGGTGCGATTTCTCAGCTTGGGGCGCTTTTGTGACCTCCAGAACATAGTGGGAAAGCCCACTCCGTCGCCTCCGTTTACTTCCTATCTCCCTCGCATGGCATCACCGCGCACCCGCTCCCGTCGTCCTCGTGTTGTTCATTTTTTGTTCCCCCCCTGGTCCGCCTGTCTTGGAGTGCGGTGCACGGTTGAAGATGACATCCGCGACCCTGCTGTTGCCGGTCGCTTCTGGGCTTCTGGCTCTTCAGCTCTCGACCTTTTTGCCGTGGCACTGCGCTCGCGCCATGTCGGGCGACCCTTCCAGCTTGCATGTTGAAAGAGAAAGAGCGACCCGGGACACCTGCCCTCGAGACCGTCTGGACGGGCACGCTTGTGACACCGTCAACAGTCACCCGATCATCCGCAAGGAATGGACGCACGCACCGCCCTTTCTTCTTTCTCCCTGGGCGCTACTGGCAAAGGCTTCTTCCTCTTTCACCCCCCTAACTTCCCTCTCCTTCCTTTTGGCCAGCGTCCACGCATGCCACCTTCCTTGCACGCGACCTGAACCCACCTTGGCTCCCCCAGCCCGTCCACCCTCCTCCGGGAGTTTTTCAGGTTCGATTGACAATGCGTGCACGCCGTTCCGTCTGCGTCTGCCCCGCGGAATCCCTCCACACAGGACTCGCCTTTTCCTTCTTCATATTCTCCAGACGCCTTCTCTCCCTTGTTCCAACCACGTTTCTTACCTGTAGCCAGCGGCCTCGCGCGTGCGGAGAAGATGAGGAACGAGATCACACTCCGCGAGCTGCCCGACGGCCCTTCTCTCAGCCCGTTTTTCAAGCGCTAGGCTGGAGCACCTTTCACGTCGCCCACCGAACGCCTCTGTGCATGGCGGAACAGGACTCGGCGGGGGCTCGTTTCGCCGCCGTACCGCACGGACACGTACGCGTGCCGTTGGGCGCCCGCAAGGGCCCCGATTGCCCCGCTGGCCCGTGGGACCGTGCCTCGGAGGCTCGGGACGGCCCCCTTCGCGGGTGCACCCCATCTGGGCGGCGCCACCAGCCTTTGTGTTCGCTCCGATGTGAGGCTGTCTACCATGCGGCCCCGGGAGGGAGCGGTCGGGGTGGCGATCAAGTCCCCCTGATCCCTCCCTGCGCGTCCTGTCCCAGTACAAGGCCTCGCGCTGGCCCGATCCTGGGGGTGTCTTTCGCACGGACGGTGGCGGGCCCGATGGGCAGGCCTCACCTACCAGGCCTCCTGGTGTGTGCGGAGTGAGGGGGGGAAATGTGTCTTCCCTTTGGCTCATAGCAAGACGCATGCTTCGAAAGAAAATACGTTTATCCATCCGAGAGGTTGGAACACGTTCCAAGAGTACGAGCACGCGCATTCTTGGTTGAAATCGCGGCGGATCCGTGTCATGCCGTGCGCACCTACGGCTCAAAGGAAGCAGGGAGCAAACGAGCGTCGTGATTTCAGAGATGAGGTATAGATGCTAGACTCTATAGTAAGCTGTCCGTCTCGGATGGTATGTATGTTATGTACACATCTACGCCGACGAGCAATACGGACGGCAACCCACAACAGCACGCCACCTTGATTTTGTTTCCAATCGTATTTCACGTCCTCGATCTCGAGACATCCGAGGGAGACACTGCCGTTCTGGCACTGCCCCGCAGCGCCGCCGGCGAACTGGGTGGTCGTACACGGGGGGGTTCGGAGCGATGTAATCGCGTCCGTTCATCCGCGTCGCTGTCGTCCTCGGTGCCCTCGACGGTCCCTCCCTCCCCATCCTCGCCTCCCGCCTCCTCTTCTTTGCTCTCCCGGAGTTGTGATAGAGGCATGCCCGTCCCCGCCGCGCCGTCGTCTTCAAACGCGCTAAACAGCGTGTTGCTCTGCGCGCGATAGAGCGAGCTCCGGCGACCATGGCCCGCCGAGTGCAGGATGCCATCCTGGCGGAGCTCGGAGGTGCCTCCCCAGCCGTCAAGCGACTGGCGACCCTGTAGACTCATGCGGGGGTGCATGAGGCCGCTCTCGAGCGCGGTGTGGCCACCGTTGGCTTTCGGTGGGTCCGGTGCGCGCGAGAGGTTGAGGAGATGCACGCCGAGAAAGGTGACGGTGAACCCGGCGAGGAGCGTGACCGTGGTCGTACCGCCGGTGGTGTTGAACCCTTGGAAGAGGATCAGGGACGCCACGATCGTCGCGGTGGAGAAGCCGACGTAGTACATCGGGTTGACGCTATCAAGAAATGGACCGCGTGAGAGGGCCAATCAGAGGAGCGGGCAGACAAGACGGGGCGTACACATTTGTGGAAAACGTGTCGAGAGCCTTGTTGAAGTAGTTCATCTGCACGAGTATACAGCCCACGACGACGATGCCAAACACGTACGTGCTCGGGTGAGTGAATTGATTGTTTCCACCGAGGGTGAGCTTGACAGCGACGCCAAAGCCTTTGATTGCCATGACAGAGACAGAGCCGACGAGAGAACAAATGGAGATGTATACCAGGGGGGTTGAGCGGCCATAGCGCGGGACGACATTAAAAATCATGACCAATGAGAAGACGAAGACGGTGAGACAATAAAGTAGAAAGCCTGGGCCGAGTCAGCAGTTTCACGAGGGCCCAAAAGCCGACCTACCGGGCTGTATAGCGTAGTGAAGGATTTCGTCGACGGTTTCGATCTCCTTGTCTGGAGGTGCATGGAGGACGATGATGAGGGAGCCAATTAGACAGAGTGCGCATCCCGTTCGACCAAGGTGACCGAGTTCTTCGTTCAAGAGGAAGGATGCAAGCACTGCACTGTGTGGTGTCAAGATGGACGGAGGTGCTGAACAAGAGGCACCAACCCGATGAGCACACTAAGTGCACCGAGCGGGGTCACCAATATGGGTGGGGCAAACGTGTATGCGGCGAAATTTGCGACTGGGACGATCGGATGAGGGTAGAGGGGGCATATCTCGACGAGACTCACTTTCGCCTACAATCACTGTTTGCGAGCGTGAACGTGTGATAAGCAGGAGAAAGGGCGACACGCACGGGTGGATATCCCGGCCCACCAGGTCGGATTTCGAAGATAGGCATAGTCGTCGGATGCGGAGGCGTAGGAAGAATTTCGTGCGCCGGCGTCGGTCAGGCCCTGGTAGGCGGATCAGCGCGGAAAAAGAGGGACGGGGCGGCGGGGCTCGCCTTCTTGGTGATGATGAAGCTGGTCCCGATGGCGATCGAGCTGGAGACAGCGAGGGCCAGCCCAATGTACTTGTCGTCCACCATGGAAGGAGCGAGGAGCGAGGCGGGGTCGCGCCATGGCAAGCCTCGCAGCGCTCACGTGCCTCACACCGATTTGGACACGCCCTCCGCTGCCGGGCGCACGGACACAGCCAGCTCAGCGGCTTGCGGGGACCAGCGGCTTGTTGTGAGACCCGGTCCTGGTCGTCAGCATGGCATGGCATCGGACACCAGCCAGGACGAGGGTCGGCAAGAGCTAGCGGGCAGCCTTGTGTTTCCCGTTTTGTACATACCAAGCCTTGGAGCGTTGACCTAACTGGGCACACGTGCGGCGCCTGCACGCCATCCCCGTGGAGCCTGCTTTTTCTTCGCCTCCCTTCTTCCTCTTGCTCGCCTTCCCCGCCCCACGACATGGCCGACACCAGGGACGATCTCACCCCCACAGCCGAACCCTCGCTGCTCCTCGACGAGGACGCACCTGGCCCCCCCGTCTCCGTGCCCGACGAGTCTGCGGAGGCCGGCGAAGGCGGCAAGCTCAAAATGATCGTGCAGCTCGTCAAAAAGTGTCTCGGCGTCAAAGACATCGCTGCCATGTGCGTGCCCCACCTCCGTCACCGCGTCACCGTCCGCCGCTGACCCTGTGTGTAGGCGTTTGTCCCTGCCAGCATCCTTGCTCGAGCCACTGCCAAACCTCGAGTACTGGCATTATCTCGACCGCCCCGATCTGTTTGCAGCGTCCGTCTTTCCTCGTCTCCGGGCGCTGTTCCGCTCACGTCCCCCTGTAGCATCAACGATTCGGACGATGCCTTTGAACGCATGCTCGCCGTCTTGCGCTTCACGTTCACCAAGGACCTCAAGTTCGTCGTAAGTGCTCGCTCGCGTTTGATCGCACGGGTCTGCCCTGACCTTGTGTATGCAGCATGGCAAGGTATGCAAGCCGTACAACTCGGTTCTCGGGGAGCACTTTCGCGCACACTGGGACGTGCCTCCTGTCCGATACTCTTCTGACCCAAGCCATCCCCCGATCCCTAGAACGCACACGACACACGCACCATCCCCACAAGCATCGCCCACCCTCTTGCAGTCCGAGACCCTGAGCGTCAGGAGTGGCCGAAGCGGTCATAGCTCCAAGAGCGCTCGAAGCGCCCTCAGCCTTCTTTCCAAGGACAAGGCCAGCCCCTCCACTGCGCCTACGTCGCCGCAGCAAGCCCCCGATGCCGACTTTACCGGACGCATGTCCACCCTCTCCCTCAGTGCGGGTGGATCGGACAGCGACTCGCTTCGTGTCGTGTACATTACCGAGCAAGTCTCGCATCACCCGCCCGTGTCCGCCTACTATGCCGCCTGTCCCGCCCGGTCCATCGAAATGCGCGGGGTCGATCAGATCTCTGCCAAGATCTCTGGCACCACACTGCGCGTCATACCAGGCTCGTACAACAAGGGCATCTACATCAACATCACCGGCGGCCCTGGAGAAGGAGAGCAATACCACGTCACGCACCCCATCGCGAGCGTCAATGGGATTTTGAGAGGGAGCTTTTACATCACCGTTGCAGATTCTACCATCATCACATGCACCGGCGGAAAGGGCAGGGACAGTTACCGCGCAGTCATCGAGTACAAGGAAGAGGTGCGTCCGAATCGCCTGATGCCACGACGTGCCCTCTCACGTACCCCCTTCAGTCATGGCTTGGGCGAGCCCATTTCCTCGTCGAGGGCGTCATTCACACATACGACCCGGACACAACCGAACATGCGGAGTGGACCAAGGTCAAGCACGTCCCTCAGTCGCGCGTCGTCGCCTTCTTTGACGGGTGTTGGCGAAACCGCATCCGGTGGCGACGTAATCCAGCGCGTTCCACCCTGTCCGTATCGTCGACGGCCGAGTTCCACACGCTGGTCGACCTCGAAAAGCTGCATGTCGTCCCCAAGGTGGTTCGCCCACTAGACAAGCAGCTCCCCAAGGAGAGCCGGAAGCTGTGGGAAAACGTGACCAACGGTCTCCTGACCAAGGAGTACGGTGACGCGACCAAGCACAAGCTCGCACTCGAGCAAAGGCAGCGTGACGAGGCGAGCGAGCGGAAACGAAAAGGAGAAGAGTAAGCCTCGCTCGACTGCCGTACCCATTGCCGTTGACGTTTGACCGTCCCCCGTTCAGGTTTATACCCTCATACTTTGACAGCGATTGGAGCTCGGGCATACCCGTTCTCACCGAGCAAGGTCGCAAAGCAGTGGAAGAAGAGTTTCGAGAGTGCACTTTGGACACGATATAGAACGTCTCTTCTTCGTTTTTCTTTGGGCTGACAGAAGGCGCTTTTGTTTCACGACTTGTGATGACTACCTTTCCTCCCTCCTTTCCCTTGGCACATGCAGTGTTTCTTGAGATCCTCTGTGCAGGCTCCGGATGCTCGAGGATCGTACAGCGCCGCGACTCCCTCGCTACTGTGCTGGATTTAAGCACCATCGTTTTCATGAATTTCTCGTAATAATATCCCCTCCCGCCCTTCTCCCTACCCTACGCTATCTCGCAGCTCGCTGAAACAGAAAATCCGTGCTTTCTTCTTTTCTTTCGGCATCGCTTGCTCACTTGGCGTAAAGAGAAAAGAATGGATCATATAATGCATTTACGTGCCCTTGTGCTCTCCTCGTATTTCTGGTGCAAAAATAAGGCATTGAAAGATGGTATAATATAAGCAGTATGGTTTGATGGGTAAGAGACCCCTCACCGAGGGCGAGGGTTTCCACGACGATGAGGGGTGAAGGAGGCGGATCAATGGATATGATCCGGTGTGGGGGAAGCCCTGAAACCCAATTATTGAGTTTTCGTTTTCGTTGTCTGCTTTCGTTCCTGTGGGGAACAGACCTAAGCCGAAGACGTAAACACACACACACCTCGGAGAATCATGGACATGGGTCGGCTCGGACTCTCCGAACGCCGTGGGTCCGTCCACACACCCATCGCAGACTCGAACCGTCCGAACGCGAAGAAAAGAAAAGAAAAAAAAAGGACGCACGTTGCCGATCTGGAGTGTGTCGACGCCTTCTTCTGAGAAGAGACGCGCTCTCTGATCTGCGGAACCCGACCTAGGACGAGCCAAGGGGACGTGGCGGCTGCGACCGCGCCGCACCCGCCCGACGGGGACTCACAGGCTCCTTGTGACGTGCACGACGTTGCCATATGCGGCGACGCCCTGCCGCCAGCGATCCTGCGACCAGGGATGACCCAGACGTAACCGCGCGGAACTGCCAGTAAGGGGGTGGGCCTGAACGAGGTCGCCGCGCGAATGGGACGAGGGCAGGGGGAAAGCGGACGATCGCAGAGGGCGATCTGCCACTGGCTCGTGCGCGCACGATGGCGCACCACCACCACACACTGGGACGAGGGGCGAACGGACGGAAGAGGGGGGACCGAAGGGCGGAATCAAACACCTTGGACATTTGAAATACCCAAACGCTAGAGTTTCGAGATCCCGCGTTGATGGATTGATTATCGTCCCTGGGCCCGGGGCCCGTCGTGACCGCTGGTCCGAATGGAGTTGGACGACGGGGCTGTGTACGTCGACCGGAGCTCCAACTCTCGCTGTGTGCGATGGCGTTCAACCCTACGCCTGCCTTCTGAAACAGGACTGGGCAAGGGATTCCAGCTCTCCCCGGGCGCGGCCGTGTGGTCCACGCTTTTGGGTTTCTGGGTGAGCGAAGGGAACGACGTGGCGGACAAGTCGACTTGTGTTCTGGAGGGGGGGTCCCCACCGTCAAAATATGTCAGAGGCCGTTTGGGTAAAATAGTTTTTGGTCCGATAGAACAAGGACGACACTTGGGCAGACAAATAAGCACCATGGCAGATGCTTGTCGAGGATGGCAGAGGTGATATCATGACAACATCCGCTTGCAGAGTCATGGAAGAAAAAGCAATGGTTCAACTGAGGGTCGAACTCAGGACCTTCTGTGTGTAAGACAGAAATCATAACCACTAGACCATTGAACCTGACGATTTCAACAGATGCAAGTGCATTGTTCATGTGATGATATCTCCGGATGTGACTTGGGCTTCGTTGTCCCTGCACGTCGCAACTGCTCGTTTACAATGAGCCAGTCGCTAATACCTCGTCTTTCAAAATAGCGATACGTCTAGCCCTACGCGATACACGCGGAGTACCTACGCGATGTGGTTTTACATTGCAGGCCAGTTATGAACCGGCAAGGTCGTCATGCACGTGCCAAGGAACGGACTCGTGCTTTATTGTTGCAGGACAACAGCATCCCTCGAGTTTTTTCTCGAGGCCCACCTTGCAGTCGACATTCATCCTGGCTTTACCACCTTTCCTTGCCGACCTGTGTTTCTTCCAGCTCACGAGCCCCGGAGGAGGGGCGTCTCACGTCTGACCTGCCGAATAGCTTCTGGTAAACCGTCCGCTTTTGTCCCATTGTTCGTGGAAACATTGATAATTGTCACTAGGAGACGCCATGGAGTTTCAGCGCACCTTGTTCTCGCTATCTCTTCTCCTCGTCACATTGACCGCAGCCGCAGGGCCTGCTCCCCCACACGAGGCTCGCCAGGGTCCCATATCCGTCGAACCTCTCTCCCTAGGCCCCGGTCCAGTCTCCTTACGAACGTCCTCGTCGATGTCGACGCAGAAGGCAACCACGACGATGTCCCCGACTTCCAGTAGTGAGCAGTCTTCCACCTCCTCTACAAACCGCTCATATTTGCCGACGTCCGCATCTTCCTCTTCCGTCTCGCCCTCGCCCTCGCCAGCGGGAACGGCTTCGCCGTCGTCATCTGGAGCCTCCCGGACATCTTCAGCCACCTCTCAGCCTTCTCCTACGCCGGGCGGCATCCAATTTTCCATAAATAACATGACAACGTGCACCTCGGCCGTAATTTCGTGGAATTACACCGGCAAAGATGCTGCCTTGTTTCTGTCGATTACCAACGTCGGCGCAAATTCCACTTCATCTCGCATCAAGGCGAGGCAGAGCGCGACAAACAGCACGACGCAACAGCAGCTGGTGGTGACCAACACGTCGGCACATTCTTGGACGTGGCCGTCGGTCAACGTCACGCAGGGTTGGTATGAGCTCGAAGGTCTGGCGCTCACGGACCCGAACGTCAGCAATAGCTCTGCGCCGTTTTACGTTTCGAACGGGACGAGCGTCGCCTGCCTAACGAGCACGTCACCTCAGGCTTCCTCCACGGCATCCCCTGGCAGCGCCTTTTCTGCGACATCAAACAAAAACGTGGGAAGGATCGTGGGAGGGGTTGTTGGCGGCGTTGTCGGTGTCGTGTTGGCCATCATTGCAGGGATATATTTGTGGAGCCGGAGGAGGCGGTTCGCCAGGGGGGGCGGGAACACGAATCGAAAATGGGGATCGCTCAGGTCTGCTCACTCCAGCATTCAGGCGGATGGCGGCGAAGCCCCGGTCACAAGTAACCATTTCCACGTTCCTTCCGACTCGACGGGCGCCACCCTTCAATCGGATGGGGGCGGGAAAGCGTCTGCGACGAGCTCCCCTGGTGATTCTAACGAGGACATTGCGACCACGGGCGAGGAAAAGCTGGTCTCTCCCGTCTCTTCTTCCGGCATGAGTCCATTCGACGCTCTGAATACGCCTGTTCATTACGACCGCCGTGCTTCGCAGTACACCGTCCAAACGCCGACTTCCGTCATCGCTAACGAAAGCCCACTGTCTCGTTCCGGCCCGCGGCGGACGTCCAACCAAAGCCTCGAGCAACAAGCACAGCGGATCCGGTCCTCGATGGAAACCTCCATTCGACGTCGGGGGGAACGGCTTTCCATGCCCTCTTTGCCCTCTCCAAGTCTGTCCCGCCATATTCACTCAACAGGCGCCACATCCCAGGAAGAGTATGCGCTCTCACCTGTAGCAGCCACGCCCGTCAATCGCTCTATTTCGGCCGGCGCAGTCTCCATGACCACGCGACGTGCATCCCGCAAACCAGTCCCACAGTACGATCCTTCGCTGCTACTCGAAGACGCGAACGCAGACTCGGTCTCCACGTTCACGGGTGGCGCGGAGTCTTCTCAGTCACACGGAACAGGAACGGCAGCGGGAAGGCACGGGACGCCACCGGACCTGGCGCACAAGGCAAGCTTTGGGGACGGACGCCCTGTACACTACCTGATCCCGGACATGCCTCTGCCGCAACAAGAGTGAGGTGGCGTACTGTGCCAACCAACCCCCTCTCCCCTTCTCTGGCCGCGGGTCGGGTCTTTGCTCGCATTGTTTATTCTCCTCTTTCTCTTTGCTTGATTTCACTCGTCGTCTTTCTCGTTTCGGACGGGAACGCTCAAGTTATTCGTTGCGTCGTGCACTACCCACATTTTCACGGTCCGCTGTTCTTTCTTCCAGGAGCCAGGGGCACGCCTCGTTGGAGCGGTGTTCGCAGCCGTCCATTGCCACACATATTGCGGGTTGCCTACCCAGCCTCC
This sequence comes from Boletellus ananas, assembly GCA_038089895.1. Taxonomy (NCBI): domain Eukaryota; kingdom Fungi; phylum Basidiomycota; class Agaricomycetes; order Boletales; family Boletaceae; genus Boletellus; species Boletellus ananas. The sequence goes on along the minus strand of JBBPLS010000218.1, from coordinate 22,227 downwards.
GGTGATCTAAGTATTTCATCCTAGACGGCATCATGTTGGACACGGACATGGACAAGTATGTATTCGAGTCGATGTAGCTTACCCCCCAACCTTTCAATGCCCCCTGCTCCGCTTTTCATTACTTCTTCTAGTTTGTCACATGGCTTTTTATTGTTCCTCAAGGCTGTTCGTCCCTCACATGGTGCATGACCCCCTTTTTTTCTTGTCCTTGCCCTTTTTGTTCTTCGGGTCACTGGATGCGCCTCTTGAAGCCATGGCGGTGCACGCAGTACGTTATTTTTCTATACGGTATATCCTCGTCCATGCCCATGTCTGTATTCGTACGGTTCGTATCAAACGCACATGCACTCTACGGACCACTCCATGATGCGACGTAAGCGTCCGCAACCCCTCGGGAGCTATCGACACCACTTTTCTAATTTCGCTGTCCCCTCCCTCACCGTCCCGCCCGAAGGACAAGAAAACGCGACAACACAGTGCGCGCACGCTTTCGCGATAGGGTGCCCGCGGAAAGGAACTTGCCGAGGTGTTTCGTTTTCGATTCCATCAAAACGACGATCACGAGCGAGAGAGAAAACGGCGACGGATGCGATCGACGGTCGCATGCCAATCGGAAAAGCGCACGGGGCGCAGGGTGCATGTAATTCGCCCCCAACAGCCTGCGCCCGGTGCGGACTCCTCCCGCTGGTTCCCTCCCCGCCGATGACGACGAAGAACGGCTCGTGGGTGCCCAACCCCCTTTTTTTTTGCATGCGCGATGCGAGCGCACATAAGCCTGAGCACGTCATCATCCCGCGATCCTCCCCATGCCGACGCGATCGCGACGATCACCAGATTCGTCACCCAGGACTCGCAAGGACGTCAATCCTGGAAAAAAAGGGGGGCCACAACAGCATGCCCTCACGGGAAAAACCGAACGGGAGGGAACAAGGCGAGGACCATGAAGCAAGGAGGGCCCCCGACGACGTTCGGGAGCGGATCGGGCGCGAAATGCCATTCAGAATGGTGATACCGCCGGGTGCACATCGGACGGTCGCACGCGTGGATGCGTCCATCTCCGGTTGCAGGTCCAGCCCCGCGACGAGGTCCACACGGGACACGGGACAGAGGTGTCCGCGCCCGAGAAGCCCCCTTTCGCCTCCAAGGGAACCCAGTCGAGCCGCAGTCGGCGTTAGCCGACCCGTTGCGCGTTTCACGGCCGTCTTCTTTGACGATCTGCGTGCGTCTTTTTGAAATGAGGCCTGGAAAGGCGAACTCGGGCTTGCACAGTTCGAAACGCGCGATACGAGGGAAAGTAGCGCGGTGAACGCCGAGCTCACCTCGACATGCCTGTGACAATGTCCGAGTCCGAGTGACTGTTTCATCCGCCCTGTTTTCGGACTCGTCCTGTTTCCAGGAGGTCGCTTGGAAAAACGATGGCGTGCAAATGAATGCGGGCGACTGTGCAACAAATGAGGCTCAATGGTCCTTACCAGTCTCCTTGCCCCCCCCCCCTCACAGCGTGGGACTTTCTCCCAAAACCCGTTTGTCTACGAAAGTGGTCGAACAAAGATTTGCCACTTGCAGATCTTGCAGCGCCAAAGGTTGGTGCAAAGTCTGGAACTCCTCTTGTATCCTCAAGTAGTCCAACCCTTTCAACAAGGCTGTATCCACAGCATCTGGAAACGTGACAAGGTCACCAACATACAACAACTGGTGTTGATAGCATTGCCAGTCTAACCTAGAAGGCTTATATGTCCATGTTGCCATGAAGAACAGAAGAGGCAGGGAGATAAGGTCTTATCTTATCACCCAGACTCCACAAAGATAAATATTTAACCCTCTCATTAGCCTCTACTTCTTTTGGCGAGGGCAGGGTTGCAATGTACGTGGCGCCGCGCCCGCCCTACTAGGCTTTCCTCCACCAATGACGACCTTGGCCGCTGCGATCTAACTCTCACGTGGGTGACATACACGCGCGGTGCGGCAGTGCCGCTATGTTTGTTATCGTACACTCCGTGATACCAGCACCGCCCGCTCCGTCCTCCTCCTGCGATCCCTGCACCACATATCCTTTTGGGACGCCTGAGCGCCGCAGCGGCTCCCCCTCCCTCCCTTTTTTTTTCTTCAGATTCGGACACAGCCCCTTGGCGGGCAAGTTCGTCCGCCCACCCTCTTTTTCGTTCCCTTTTGTCCGTTGACCACATCATGATCACGGGCGTATCCTCGCCCTATATAGCCTGCTCCACGGTTGTAGCGCAGCGCAGTCGAACACGATAAGGCACCTGGCACTGCATGGGAAACCGGCGAAAGTAAGTGCGGACCGGATCGAGTCGGGTTCCCAAACGAAAGAGAGAAAAGAAAAAAAAAAAGAAAAAGAAAAAGAAAAAGGAACGCCTTAAGGTAGCCCGAACCCGACGCGTTCCAGTGACGCCACGGGCGGGTCGCCGGAATCGCCTTCCACGCGAACCAAACCTTGTTCCTGCACGCCCACGCACGCACACGTATGTATGTACGTTCACGAACGCGCCGCCGCGTGGGGCTGTACCCTTGTGTCACGCTGTGCGTGTGCCCGACCAAGGGGGAGGGGGCTGCCACTCGTCTCCCTCCGTTTGTGTCCGCGCTGGTTGTGCTCGCTTTCGGGCCTCGCAGGAGTCAGCGCAGGAACCTAAACTGGCTCATATCGCCATGTTCGGACAATGGCAGCCCTTCCGTCCCCGCCTCGGCTACCACATTCCGATTCGCTCTGCCAACTCTCCCTGTTGGGGAACAAACAAAATACGTGACGACACAAGTACATATCACGAGGACACGCCACGCCGCGGCGCAAGCGATGCATCGTGACGATCTAGGGCCGAGTGGGAGCAACGAACTGTCAAGTCCAGGGAGCATCATTGACATGATCAGGACGGGAGGTGACCCAGGACGACGTCCACGTAAGAACACAAAGGGTGTACAGCACCAGAGAGAGAGGGACATACAATACATCACTCCCCACCATTGTTTACGACAGTTTCATCAATGAGGGCGGCAGTGGGGATCCAGGACATACGCGTGAGCGGGAGAAAAGGGGAAATGAGTGGTGTCCCGAAAGTGTGTTACTCTCGCTTCCATCTCGAATGCACCTCACCTCCGGTCATCCATAGCAACATCACCAGAATTCGAAAAGATAGAAAGGACTAGCCTCACTGTTCCATAGATTGTATCCCTGGACAACCGGAGGTCAGAATATATAATTTTAGTTTTCCGGGGTTCAAACCACAGGGCTGACCATGTATTTATCCCGAGATTCCAGTGATGTGTTGACGTGCTGCAGGCGACCAGAGGTAGGTGCGCGCAGCAAAAATGGGAGTAACACATGCTCCAAACGAACAATACGACCTGAACATGGCGATCGCCGAACGAGGTGATGCTGGTATTACCGAGGAGGCTGATGCCTCCCAAAGAAACACCGAAACCGGAATGCAGCCAGTTGGTTCCGCGGCAACGAGAATGAATTGGAAACAGAAGAAAAGCGACGAGGGAGATGTCCGTCCGTCCGATATCGTTTGCACGCGCACGATCCGTCTCAAGAGCCTCGGCGAAATCCGATCGTTGCTTCGGGACTGCTTGAAACCAAGACAGAAAACGGATCTGGAAACAGATAGATAAAACAGAGACCAATGAAGTGTGTGTTCACCATGCTACTGCATGTGCGCGGAGATGTAGTGAGTCCGGTACCAAAAGCTCAAGAAAACAACTGCACCCAGTCGGGTCGTTCCTGACCCTACAGTAGCTAAAACACGCCAGGATGCAGGACCAAGAAAAAAGTGGCGTCGTGAAACACGCGATAAGGAGCGGGGGGTCAGGTTGCATAATCGGACAGTGGTACCGACGAGGGTCCGCAGTCCAACGCTCACGACCATCCATCGGGATTTCGTCGGCGTAATGGCAAAGGTATCCACGGAGCGCGGGACTTTGAATCCGTGGCACGCTTCGTCGTATGAGAGCTCGTCAAGCCGACTTTACGTATCTTGGCAAGTCTGTGGGGTAGAGTGGGTGTGGGATGACAATGAGGAAGCGGGGAGGCTGCAGATAAGCGGCGTCTTCACCTCCATAGGCCGGCCCAGGCGACTAGCGCCGCGATAGCGGACGAGGCGAGTGACATCGCTGCGAAGGCGTAAGGCATATCTTCCATGTGGCTTTGTAACTTTACCAATTTGATAACAAGCCGATTAACCAAAAACAGAAAGGGTTGGTGGGAGAAGGCGTTCACTTACGTTCATCCCAAACAGCCCAGCAACGAGGGCGCCCGATCCAAGTCCCATGGTTCCAATAGAGACCTAATATATTTCAAGCATAAGCACCCCAAATCTGGTTTGGAGAAGAGGCGCACTTTGAGGTCCAAAGCGAGGAGCGCGTTACGATTCGAGTCTAAAATGAGTTCAACGATTTCCTGAGTCGACTGGACATTGGTCTTTTGTGATGTCAGTCCGTTGAAACTGATACCCGGCTGTGTCAATTTCACGCACTTCGATGTTCCCGGCCTCGTTGACTATTTCTTCGACTTGTTTGGAGAAGAACTCGAGGAGCACTTCCAGTTCGTCATGCTCGTGCATGTCGCGAGGCGTGCCATTTTTTTTGTCTGTGAGGTACATTGCGTTCAAGTCTTCATCTGTGCATGGTCAGCAGAGAAAAAGGACGATCAACGTGGGAGACTAACCCTGCTCTAGCACCTCTTCTAGGGCTTCCTGGACCTACGGAGGACGATGAAACGGGAGGGAGGGCTGGGATGAGAACGCGATACCAGAGTTGCACGGTTCTTAAAAGCAGCGAGACGTCTCGAGTAATGGAGAAGTCGCTTGAACTTGTCATGGTTAATGTCGTCTTCAAGCTCAGCCAAGAGACCTCCGACGAGGTTCCGAATAAAGACCATCTCTGCCTCGAGTGCGCTCAAAACGGAGAGAAGGATGGACTCTATTGCCCTGGTGGATGTGAAGGAAGTGATGGGACAACGTTGTAGGCTAGAAGGTTATTGACCCACCTAAACTCGTAAGGGGCACTGCTACTGCGGGCCTTGAGATTGTGCTAGGGGGAGATGAGGCGGGCAGAGATGAAGCACCGCACTGATAGCATACCTCGAGGTGGTATAAAAATACGGAGTGGAGTCTGGAGTCATTTGATCCGTAGGTGTCGAAGAGGACGACGGTGTCAGCCTTTATGAGCGCTCGGATGTGCAGTATGTTGATCTGGAGCGGATGAACAGACGCAGGGGAAGGAGGCAAGGCAGAGACAGACCAGGATGGCCTCTTTACGGATGAGGATAGTGGGGACCAGGTTTGGTATGCGGGAATCTATTTTGCGGAGGTCACGAGGCTTGGTCATAAACGTCAGCGGGAAGGCGCATGACGTTTTCAAGTCGACAGCGGACTGACAGACTTACGTTCAAACGGTGTTCATTGCATAAGTCTGAGCGTTTGAACTGGCCCGAAATGCTCTTGACCGATCCTATGGCGATGCGATTACGTCGTGAGGAGGCATTGGTGAGAAAACAGACGAGACCTTGGTGATCGATGATGGTGCCTAGGGACGTGTTGGTGTGGCGAACGAACGGGAGCCAGCGAGTCACGTACAGCGAAGCATGAGATCAGAAGGAAGCCTGCTCTTCAGGACCTTGTCGAGGATGGCGTCCTTGGCGTCCTCCTCGCTGTGGGACGGCGACGAGCGGGGGGCGGGGGTGGGTCTGGTGAATGCATTCCAAGCGAGACGGCGCACAAACAGGCGGGGGCGGGGCGGGACTACATTGCGGAGGGGGAGCATTAACACGGTAGCAGGAAAAGGACGAAAAAGAATTTGGCCTGCACGGAATCAAGAATAAAACAGAAAACAGCGGGGGGGTCGCGCGTGTCCCGATCTGGAAAAGGGAGATTCTTAAGAAAATGAAGTTCAAAGTTTGGCTGCCCCGCAACAGCGACGGAATAACAGGATCGGACAAATCCGAGTTTAGTAACGTCAGATGGAGATCAGCTTGCACTCATACCTTGCACTATTTTACCACCATGCCCTCCCGCTCCCTCCTCGCCCAACGCCCCCCTCCCCCCTCGCCCCATGTCTGACACCCGGAGACTCCTCGAGGCCGCCATGGCCCTCTCCCAGCTCCTCCGCACCCACGCCATCCCCCACGCCTTCCATGGCAGCATACTCACCGCTATCATGTCCGACAGCCCCCGCTGCGACGTGCGTCCCGTCCCCGCCCAAGCCCACCGCTCTCACCCCCACCCGCAGGAGATATTCTGCATCGTCGAGGGTGGTCCCTCCCACCCGTTCCGCCGCGTGCGTCAAGCACTGGCGAGCAGTGACTCGTTCACGACGACACACTCTCCGTGGAGCAACCGGTACGCGACCCGCCCTGTTGACTCGCGCGGCCCCTGACGCTATCTGTACACAGCCTCCACACCACGTATCGTCGACTCATACCGGCTATCGAAGTGAGTTGTGCTCGCCGCTTGGTGCCTCGCGTGTGCACATACCCCACCCTTGTCTCTCCGCACATTCCAGATCGAAATTCTGCCTGCAGGCGAACATGGACCTCGACGGCTGGACGCCGCCACGACCATGCACATCAAAGGCGTTCCCTTTCTGACCCTTTCTGAGTTTGTCCGAGACAAACTGAAAGCCTGGGCGATGCGAGTTCCCTCCCCTTGGCTCGCTTGCTCGGCTAACCGACCGAGCACAGACGCGGCGCAGACCGCGACGCAAACGACATCGTCTACACGCTCTGTCGATACTGGAACCGACTGGACATCAACCGTGTACCAGAACACGATATGAATCAGTTTGTGACATGCTATCGCACGGCAGCACTGTCGTGGGCGGCGCTGAAGCGAAAGTATGGCATGTGAGGTGCCTGCCCCCGCCGGCTGTCTCGCCATGAGGCGTCGACGTGCCCTACCTGGGATCATCCGTGACATGGAGTAGGAGCGAGTCGGTCGTTCCTATCTGATCTGATACCCATCCGAGCGACGCGACTAATGGGGTAGTTCGGGGCTGTTTGCAAGTCGCGTAGACACGCTGTACTGTCTTACTCATCTCTGCGCATCTGTCTCGTCGCTCGGTCCCAATGCCATTTGCTTGTCGTGCACGCGTCCGATAGAACGCCCAGAGCCGGATCGGATCCATCGTAGACGCGGAGCCAAAAGCAAACAACGTTCAGACGTGTGCAATCGCAAGTCGTCCCCCCATTCTCGGTCCGGCCAGGAATGGGCACTGCGCAGGCGCTCTCATCTCGCCCACCCACAACGCCCTCGATGTCCCCGGTGCTCGTGCCCACCCGGGCCGCAGGGCGTCACGATCTCACACGCGTCCGAGACCCGGCCAGGGACGTGCGGATGCGAGAGCGCTCCGAGGACGATCTCGTTGGATGGGTCCATCTGGCGCGTTGCAAGAGAGGTCACCAGAAGGCGCACCGATTCCCTCCGCGCGAAGCGGAATTGCCCCACCCGTCCTCTGAAAGTGGTGCTCCACCACAGCCCCACCGTGCGCCTTTTCACTACAACTCGAACGCTTTTACAGGGCAAGGCAGTGGCGCCCACGGGACGATGTCACGCTGAGGGATATCCGCCATCGCTACAGCCTCGGTCTTCCCTGGCAAAATGGGTGGTGCGATGTGAACGCCTCGAGGACGTGGGTGCTCCACGACCACGACCACCGCTACCAGCAGCGCAAGATCCTTCCAGAGTCGTACGCACCTCCTCCATCGTTCCGATTTGGCGATCCAGCGGCCGTGAGGGAGCGGGGATGGAGTGGGGGGGGGAGAATGGAAGGACGCTCGTTCCAGGGATTGGATCTACCTTTCCGTCGACGCGCGTACACGCGCAGGGTCGTTGAGCGGCACCGGGGTTGCGACGTGCACGGGTATGGACCGCACGCGTGTGCGTGTGTGCGGGGGGCAAACGGGTATGGATTAGTCCCCAGGTCAGATGACGACGCGAACACGGACGGGACGGGTCGCGGGACGCGCGTCGACGTACGGCACGGACGCTGTCCTATCTCGGTCTAGACCTCCCGGTCTCGGTGGGTTTTCAGGTCGTATGGTCACCGGGTGCCTGCGGACACGGAGAGGATAATGGAGCGACGTAGAGGCACACGCGCACACGCTTCATTGCCATCGGCCAGAGTACCGAGCCGCAATATATCCTTTAACCGTCCCCGCCGGCCTTCGTGGTGCGGCGATTTTTGGGAACCCGGATAGGAAACGAGGACCGTCAGTGGCCAGCATCACGGGATACTTTGCCACTCGGACATGGCCAAAGGTATGGGTATGGGGGGGTCGATGTGGCCAAAAAGATGCTGACCAGCCACGCGGGGGTCACTTTGGCTGCGTCGCGTTCGCTCCGGCGACCTGTAACGAGTAACGGATGCCTGAACGGAGAAGGGGAGGGGGCAGCTGCCAGTGGTGCACCGGTGAGCAACGAGGTCGGGTCAATTCACGAACATGACACAGCATGCACGCGCCATCCAGAACGGTCGGTCGTCGCGTGGAAAGGCACACTTGGATACATCAGACCTCTTGTCCTTTCTTCCATGTGACGGTGCATATGTGGAACGACGCCAACGTTGAGAACGGGTGCGTAAATCGTGTTCATATTCATGCTATAATGGATATCTACAAAACCTGTCCGTTAATAGCATCCTCCCTGGACTACGACCTGATCAAAAGGAGGCTGGATCTGTAGATGGTATGTGCGGTTATCAGCAGCGAAGTCAATGGTCGAGTTGACCTACCCAAAAGCACCTGCATGTTCGACCCGCCACGAGGCATGAATAGGTCACTTCAAACAAAGATTGTAAAAGGGATGTAAGAGGTCATCCTAGTTAGCTTTCAAAAAGACTGCCTCGCTTCGTCAATGTCACAGAGCATCGACCTTAAGGCTAGCTAGCAGGAGGTCAATGGTATACCGCCGAGCTACTCTCCTCACCAAACCGTTGTCTCATTCATCACGTCAACCAAATCTTTCAACAGCGACGGGAGTCAATCCCCCCCTTTTTAGAGATAAAGACGCCGACGGCGGTGGCGCTCAAATCCAGATGCAAGTTCGTCGGCCGCCACCGTCGAGAGGGAGGAACAGAAGCGCTAGACGATCCATGATTCAGAGTCTCGTAAAGGACATGGAGGGCAAGTACCCAGCGCCTCGGATCGGGATCGTGCCTCCCATCCTCCGCCCCTCAGGGGGCGCCTCCCGATAACGGGGAAAGGGGGACGACGGAGCGGAAGCCGGTCGATCGCACGACTTGAGGGAGAAGAGAGGGGGCAGTGCCCGACGCCGCACGACTGACAAGGGACTTAATGATGGGAGTCGCCCAGTGGCATCGTCTTGTGCGTGGAAAATGCGACGTTCGCGACCGCTTGGGAATGCACGCTCGAGCGCGTCTTTCGCGCGATGGCCTGTCGGCCAAAGGGATCCCACTGACACGTCGACGTACCCCGTGCGGAACGAGCGCGTCGATGGAGCTCCGCGACATGAAGAAGAACCACCTTGACATCAGGAGTCGATGATGACTCAGCCGATGGAGCACTCGAAGGGGGGTTGCAAACCAACGAAAGAGGACATGCCGGAGATTGCGATGGAGTCACTCGAAACAATGAAATGACGGCGAGAGAATCGCGAACGGGCGCGACGAGACATTATCCACTATCACCGGCGTGGAGAAGGCCTATATGCGGGCAACGTACAAAAAGAAACGTTGGGCACCGAGTGCGTGGGTCGGACGTGATGTGGAGCACGGTCTCGTGAGACCCCGGAAATGGAGAGATAATGATAGGGTGCCAAGTGTAGCAGGACGCCAGTTCACCGTCAACAAGCGCTGGGGATGTCGATGGACACCAATCGATAGTGAGTCGACCGTGATGGTAGTGATGAGTCGCCCCCGTCGCAGAGTCGGCCGGTGCTAGTCTTACCTTTGCCATCACCTCGCAGCTGGTCGTCGGTCCTGCGTATCCAGGCAACGATACAGGAGAAGATGCCAACAGAGTGCAGCGCAGCGTGAGGGGGAACGAGTCGGCCTCTACGATTCAGAAGATGGAGTTCCCAACTGAACAGAGCTGGAGGTCGAACACGGACGTGACGGCGTGGAGGACGCCTGGTGGACCGTGGGAATTCGTTTATGCGTGGATGGCTTGCGTCACCACACACCTTGCGTTCGTGCCATCACGACCATGCCTGCACTCACGCGTCCACAGAAACAGGCCGTGGGCGTTCAGTCCTACTATCAGGCCAAAATTGAGGCGGCCGAACTCTTGATCAACCAAAAGACGCAAAACCTGCGCCGTCTGGAGGCCCAGCGGAATGCGCTGAACGCCCGAGGTACGTGCGGCGTCCCGCTTGTGCGAGAACGGATGCTGAAAAGGTGACAGTGAGGTTGCTTCGCGAAGAGCTGCAGCTGCTCCACGAGCCGGCGAGTTATGTCGGCGAAATTGTCAAGGTCATGGGCAAGAAGCGGGTGCTAGTCAAAGTGCAGCCCGAGGGAAAGTACAGTACGTGTCTGCCAGAGTCTGTTTCTGTTGACGACATGGTTCTCATGCAGTCGTCGACTTTGACCCCGAGATTGATCTCACGGCGCTTACGCCGTCGCAGCGGGTGGCACTCCGGTCGGACAGTTACACGATTCACAAGATATTGCCGAACAAGGTAGACCCGCTGGTATCGCTGATGATGGTAGAAAAGGTGCCGGACAGCACGTATGAAATGGTTGGCGGGCTGGACAAGCAAATCAAGGAGATCAAGGAGGTGATCGAGCTGCCGGTCAAGCATCCGGAGCTGTTCGAGGCACTCGGGATCGCGCAGCCCAAGGGTGTGCTCCTGTACGGACCGCCGGGTACGGGCAAGACGCTGTTGGCGCGTGCGGTGGCGCATCACACGGACTGCAAGTTCATTCGAGTGTCTGGATCGGAGCTGGTGCAAAAGTATATTGGAGAGGGAAGTCGGATGGTCCGGGAGTTGTTCGTGATGGCCCGGGAGCATGCGCCGAGCATCATTTTCATGGACGAGATCGACTCCATCGGGAGTTCGAGAGGAGACAGTGGCTCGGGCGGGGGGGATTCCGAGGTGCAGCGGACGATGTTGGAGTTGCTGAACCAGCTGGACGGATTCGAGGCCACGAAGAACATCAAGGTGATCATGGCGACGAACCGGATAGGTGGGTGAGCGTGGATGGACGGGGCACCCGCCGGGCTGACGGAGCGACAGACATTTTGGACTCGGCGCTGTTGCGACCGGGGCGGATCGACCGTAAGATCGAGTTCCCGCCGCCTGGGCCCGAGGCGCGGGTGAGCATTCTGCGGATCCACTCGCGCAAGATGTCGCTGCAGCGGGGGATCGATCTGAAGGCGCTGGCGGAGAAGATGGGCCAGTGCTCTGGGGCGGAGGTGCGGGGGATCTGCACGGAGGCGGGTGAGTGCGGCGGGGCTGACGCGTGCAGGGACTGACTGGCCACAGGGATGTATGCGCTGCGGGAGCGACGACAGCACGTGACGCAGGAGGACTTTGAGTTTGCGATCGCCAAGGTGCTGAAGAAGCACCAGGAAGGGAACACGTCCGTCAACAAGCTGTTTTCGTAAGCATCCGCAGACACCGGGAGATGACGCGTCCATGCGATTACATAATCCGGGTATATCCGAGCTGTACTTTTGAATCATCCGTCTTGTGGCTGTGCTGTGTCCCTCTTTCCGTGCCATGCTCGAGCCATACCGAATCGACGACTTTTTCAACCTCGACGCCGCCCCGTCGACGAACGACTCGGACGCGCTCTTCAACCTCTTCCTCGATGACGACTTCTCAAAGCTCCCCCTCGCCTACGACTTCTCCCTGACCTCCCCCGCCGCCTCCTCCTCCGCAGACTCCCACTCGCCCATGTTCGCCATCGATCCCCAACTCGTCGGTACACCCGCCACCTCCAAGGCCCCCTCCGATTTCGACGATGACGACGGCGAACACGACGACGACGACGACGCGCCGTCACCACCAAAGACAAGGCCCTCCCGCAAGGGCACGGTCATGTCCGGTGGCATCAAGAAGGCTCCCCTCCCCGACAAGGAGAACAAGGAGGGAAAGCCCAAGAAGGATCTCGCATCGCTCAGGATCCTCGAGCCAGAGGACTGGCGTCCAAGCCCAGAGGAGTACAAGAAAATGTCCAGCAAGGAGAAGCGCCAGCTCCGCAACAAGATCAGTGCCCGCAACTTCCGCGTCCGCCGCAAAGGTCCTTTACTTTCCCCTGCGACGTCCCGCTCTCACCCTACTCCTTAGAATACATCACCACCCTCGAGGGCGACATTGCCGAGCGCGATCGCCTTATCGATGCCATCCGGTCAGAGCTTGGCTCGTCCCAGTCGGAAAATATTGCCCTCCGCCAGGAGATTGCTGCCCTCAAAAAATGTCTCCTCGAGGGTCGCGCACTTCCCGACCTTCCCCCTCCTGCCGAGCTGCCCCCCATCCCAGCCTCCCCTCCCCCGACTCCCACGCCGGTACCGGCCACCGCCACCGCTTCGCCCGTCGTCACCCCAAACACACAAAAGGACCTCCCTACGTCTCCCAGGCTCAGCAACCGTCCATTTTGGGGTGGCCTCGGTGGCATGGGCATCACGCCTGTGCACGCCGCGTTCGTTCCGCCTATCCCCATCCTCGCCGCCAAGTCACCTGCCACACCGCTTTCGCCTGCCAGCCCCATCCTCAAGCCTTCCATCTTTTACGAGGAGACAGTCCGTCCTCGTGTCCTCCAGGAGAACCTCAACCCAGGTCTCAATCCCTCGTCTTTCCGCGGTCTTGTCGAGAAAAAGGGCGCCGCCAACATCAATCCTTCCCTCACCAACCTTGGCCCGTCTTTTGGCCATGGTATCGGGGCGTTCGACACCTTTTCGGACGTCAATCCGTTCACCTTCAAGACCCTCGATGCGTATCGTATGCAGCTGTGGGGCAAGATGGCTGCGCAGCAGCATGCCCACCACCCACAAGCACAGCCTCAATCATATTCACAGCCACATGGCCTGGCTGGCGGTCTCAAGCCGCACTTTTTCCACCCGAGCAGCACAGCCTCGAAAGCCAAGTCGACGCCACCGACGTCCCCTTCCCTGCCCTCGAAAGAACACGCCGCCGCAGCCACTATCGCGAGCCAGACGCTCCTCAACAAGCTTGGCGGCGCATTCTGGGAGGCCTTCTCTGGCTCGTCCCCCCAGGCATCTCCAACCAAACATTGGGATGCCGAAAAAGTGCGCAAGGTGCTGGAAGGTCGTGCGGTTGTCAAGGTTGTCGACGTCGATGCCCCCGCTCCCGCACATTCAGTACCGTCCGTGTCGTCCGCAAAGACGGACAAGCCGTCGTGCAAGGATTGCCTGACGGACATTCTGGAAGAATCGATGCGCAGCTTGACGTTGAACAAGAAATAAACCTCCATGTAGGCTAGAGACAAGTTTGTTTTGTGTCTGAAGCTCACGTTGATCGCCAGTGTTTTTACCCACTTAATTTACCTTTGTGTTCGGTGCCTCCCCACTCGTTTGCGCCACATTCCTGGCCAAGTATACATAGCAGACTAAATATTTTTGTAATTCTAGTTTCGAATACGCCGTTATATGGCGTCTGATACGGTATACGTTTCTCGCTTTGAACATCGTTGCTACTTACCCGTTTGTCGCACACCCCATCCACACACTCGCGACTGTCTATCCGTCCTGTCTTGTTTGGAATTGTACATAACAAAATAAAGTACACGGAGTCTCCCGCACTTGGGCGTTGTTTGGCGCCAAAACATCCGTTGATACCACTTTGTTTCGTGTTGCGACCAGACTCGTTGCTCGCAGCGCGTCGACAACGATGGCAGATGCGTCCTTCAAGGACGTCCCGGAGCTGTTTGAAGTGAGACGTCGAGCGTTCAACATCGTGCTGGGCCTCACCTATCGACTTTTTTTTTTCCATCTTCCAGGTCGAAATCGGGGATGCGTTGACGGGGCGCACCGAGAGTCTAGGTACGCCTCTTCCGTCCGTACTCGTTGCACGACCCATCCCTCGCATCGGACAGCAACCTTTCGTGAACTCGGTCCGCCAGATTTGTGTCATGTCGTCAAGAGTACGGGCCGAACTGGACAGCGGGACGTAAGTCCATTCCCCGACAAAAATTCATCAACGTGACCCTCGACGCCCTTTTTTTTTCCTGTGCCACCCAGCTCGGTTCCTTTCATTTCGTTTCCGGCGTTGATGCGAGTTCGTCCGCCTCGCTCGCGGCATACATCAACTCGCTCACGTATGCGATCGAGGACAACTCGGCGTGGTTTTCCAACCGACCGGTGTGGAAGGTCCGCCACGGGTGCTACTGCTGCTTCAATGCGTTCTCGAGGGTGGACATGCGCGTGGACGTCAAGATCCCAGGCGGGGTGCAGGCGTACGTGGTCGATCTGCGTGGGGAGCGGTGCGTCGTCGTCTGGGTCGTGTATGTGAGCGCGACCGACGCGTCGGCGTTTTGATGTGACAGCCACGAAGCGACCGCGGAGATTTGGCAGGAGACGTACGTGTCTGCGCTGTTGCGCGCGATCTTGTACTCGGACGATCCGACGTACTGGGTGGACGCGTACCGCAAGCTGGATCCGATCACGACCGGGGAGGGCGAGCTCAAGTTTTTGCAGGCCGTCGAGGCCTTGTTCGTCAAGGGTGCGTCGGGCGTGTGTGCTGTCGACGGTCGTGGTTCACGTGCTGTTGCTCTAGGCTGGCAGGTCGGGTCGGATCCCGAGATCCAGGTGGCGACGGTCGTGTCGAATCATCTGACGGCGGGCGTGATGAAGTATTTTGGTGCGAGTGGGCGGTATCAGTTGGCGGCAAACTTGTTTGAGAAGCTCGCGGTGAGGGAGCCCGAGGTCGCGTCGCTGTTGGCCAAGAGTTATATCGGCATGAGTGCGTCTCATCCTTTCCCGATCGTTGACGCATACTTCACGTTGATGCCGACACAAACAGACGAGGAAGTCAAGGCGGTCCAGATCATGGCCGCGGCAATGAAACACACGCCGCATTCGTACACGCTCTTGCACGCCCAGAGCGACTTCTTGCGGTCGAAAGGCAAGATCGCCTGGGCGCTCAAGTTGGCCAGGGAAGCAGTCAACTGTGCGCCGAGCGAGTTTGTGACGTGGGAGAAGCTGACGGACTTGTACATTGACACCAAGGACTACGAGTCGGTGTGTCTTTTCGTGTGCCTGTCCTGACCTGCAGTGCTGACGTGCGCGCCCAGGCGTTGCTCACGCTCAACTCGTGTCCCATGTTTACATACAATGGCAAGGACATGCATAGACCCGTTCCGACGTCGCGCGCGCACCTCCCGTACAAACGCCAGCTGGTCGATATTTTGCCCGAGAAACAAAAGACGGAGGACGACGAGGTGGGCGTCGGTCTGGGTAGTTTGCTTTCTTGCTCATTCCATCTAGGCTGATCCTGCGCTCCTCCGCCTCCCTGCGCCCGGTCTACGCGGGACCTGGGCGCGCGCCTACTCCCTCCTTACGCGGCTCGTGTCCGAGATTGGATGGGACGAGCTGCTGAAGACGCGGAGTGCCGTGTTCGTGATGGAGGAAGAGTACCGTATGCAAAAGTCGCACTCGGACCTTCACACCGTGACCGGGAGCGGGCACGGGCCGTCGTCGGTGGCACAGACGCAGGGCGGAGAGGACGTGGTGATACACGAGGACGGGACGGTGGAGAAGCGTACGTTGCCGACGTTGGACGTGGGACGGGGTGCGGACGACGATGCGTCGACGCGCGGAGTGCATAGTCCGCACGAGTCGGGAGCGTCGGAAGGACAGCTGAACGTGTCGGCTATACCGATCATTCGGGTGTCGACAGAGTCGGAGATCGAGCGGGAGCTGGCGGCGGCTGCGAGCGCAGAGGTGGTTGGGGATGGGCAGCGCAGGGATGAGAGCGGGCCTGGAAAGGAGAACGGGGAGAACGGGCATGGGGTGACGAGTCCGACATTGGAGAGGCCCGTGATAGCGGCTGGCGCGGTGACGGACGAGGAAGGGGCGGACGCGCTGGGCGGTGGTCAAGGTGCAGACGCGTTTTCGTTCACGAACAAGCGGTTGTGTGAGCGGTGGTTGGACAACTTGTTCATGGTTCTCTACGAGGTGCGTGCGCGGACGTTGGGCCAATTGCTTCCTCATGTCGAGGGCTGTCGTAGGACCTGCGGGTGTGGACCATCTTTCGCGCAGAAGTGGCGCACTTCAAGACACAGCATGTCGCGTACCGCAAGACGGGGCTGGAATGGGAGATCCTGGGCGACCTGGGGCTGAGGTTGCATCACAAGGAGGAAGCCAAAGAGGCGTATCAGCGGTGTCTGGACACGGCGCGGTACGCGCAAAAGCCGTGGGCCAAGCTGCTGGAGATGTATGCGGACGAGGGGGACATCACGCGGACGATTCAGACGGGGATACGCGTGGCTGCGTATCAATACGCGGACTATACCGAGATGACGGTGAGTGGCTGGTCGGGCTGATTCGTTGGCCCGTTGACGACGTTGGACAGTACCCGACATTGATCGCCAAGTCGTTTTTCAAGCTGGGGCAGATTCACGGGCATGCCAAGATTGCGTTCACGCTGCTGAGCATGGGTCTCCCAGACGCAGTGCTCAAGATCATGGACGGGTATTTGCAGTACGGGAAGACGTTCAAGGTGGAAGGGTACGACTTTTGAAACGTTCAAAAATAGAGGCGTCTTGCGCAACGAGTTTCTTTATTTTTATTTTTCTGTCACTTCCTTTTATGGAGTAAGCTCGTGGGAGCCGAGTGTCACGGGTTGGAGCGGAACCCGGGATCGGGTAATTTAGAGAGAGGGAATATAGGGTGGCAACTCGCTCCTGTTGCCACCTCGCTCACTCACGACCAGAGACGGGCAAACCCTCCGCCAACGGGAGCTCTCCATTCAAGCGAACAAGCGAACGAGGGGACCAAAGGACGTGAAAAAGAAGAGGTAAAAGGAAAGACGACAACGGCCATCGCTACCACCGCTACCGCCACCGACACTGAACGCCGCGACGCCATGTCTGACTCACCCGTCCGCCGTTTCTCGACGGCAAGTCCGACGAGCCACCTGAAGCGAGAGGAGAGCTTGATCAATGCGTACGAGGCGGAGGAGGAACGGATCATCAACGTCTTGTCGCGCAAGCTGGAGCAGGTGCGTCCGTTCCACCCTCTAGCCAGCTCGTTTCCTTTTCGGTCTATCGTACTAAACGGTGGACGTCACGGACAGCTCCGGGAAGAAAAGATCCAGCTGGAGAATGTGCTCGAGGCAGAGAGCGAGTCGCATGTGAACCGGTTGAACAGGGAGTTGAGTGCGTTGCGCGCGCAGCAGCAGCAGCAGCAAGCGAGCAGAGGTCATCCAAACGGCAACGGTAATGGCAGCGGCAACGAGGATGCGGACCTGGGTGGACAGAGGGGCAGGGTAGCGACGGCGAGCGGGGTGTCTTCTCCTAACGCCGCCCGTGCGCCGTACGTGAGCGGCGGACACGACCCGACGGCGCCGAGCGTGGAGGTGATGTTGGAAGCGATGCGGCGGGAGAATGAGCAGCTGCGGATGAGGCTGGTGGACACGGAGCGGGACTATGTGCGGATTGCGAGGCTGAACGACATTTACCGGGAGGAGCTGCTGGATCTGCGACGGCGGGTGCGTTTTTCTTCTCTTTGCAGGCGACAGGGAGTGACGGTCGGTAGCTCGGGCTGTCAGTGGACAACCTGGTGGGGTTGACGCCCCCGGATCCGTTCTCGCAGCCGGTGCACCGGCGATCGACGTCTGGGATGTCTTCGCCGAGCGCGACGTCGGTGGCCCCGAGTACACGGCATGCTGTCCCGATTCCGAGGCCGTCGTCGTCGATCCACCGGCCGGTGAACAATGCGTCCGAGACGACGACGCCGCTGTCGCACTCGCCCTCGTCTGCCGAGTCGGTGTTCCCGCTGTCGCCGGTCATGTCGGGCCATGTGGTCGGGAGCGGGAGTCTGCTGAGCAACGGGACGCACCTGACGACGCCGTCGTCATCCTCGGTGCAGTCGGGCGGGGTGCCTGCGGGCGGGGTGTACGGCGGGGTGCATGCGCTCACGTACCCGAGCGTGCCGCCGCCCTCGCTGTCGTCCTCGTACGGCTCGCCGGTGGTGTCGTATTTCCCGAGGGGGGAGTCGCCCGTGGAGGGACTCAGCCGGCGGTCGTCGGGGATGCACGGCGCGGGATGGCGGCACGCGAGGAGCGGCAGTCGGCGGGACAGCGTGGAGCGGGGAGGACGGATTGCGGAGACGGGCACGCTCGTCCCACGGCCACGGTCGAGGGCGGACAGTCGGAGCGTGGCACCGACGCGGCCAGTGCAGGTGCCGGAGAGTGGTAACTGACGGAATGTCTTTCTTTTTTTTTTTTTTTTCCTATATATATGTGTATTGTTCTCGTGTACAGACATTCGGACAGGGGGGTTCTAGTCTCGTTTGGGGTGCTTCGCCATTGTCCGCGTTTGTCGAACAATGTCACCGAGCCGCACAGCCACCCGGCCTGCTGTCCATGTGATCATGAGCCTCGGCGTCGACGTGACGGGACGCTGTCGTAAGCGCGGGCGTAGGGTGCGGCGGAGGTGTTTCAGGGTTTTGCCATATCCGGGGCGAGTCACGGGATGCGTGACACGGGCGGGAGCATAAAAAGGTGGCGACGAAGACACCGTCGTCAGATTCCCCTTTTTTTTTTTTCCATGTCATATCAATACCCATTCATTCCCGGGCACTCTTCAATGCCTGCGACGCCTCAGACGACGTATCGTTGGGAGGACGGTGATCCACAACATCGACAGCAACAACAGCAACTTGATCAACAGGTTCTACAGCATCCGCTTCAGCACCAGCCAGAGCAACATCGAGACTATGTCCCTACGCCGACTGCGACTGTCATGCAAATCCAAGAACAGGCCCCGATTGTACCTAGCCAGAACACTGGACGTCCTGGTTCTAGTCATCATGTCGCTGAGGGTGATGAGCCGCCACTACGCCTGCAGCACATGTCCGTGCCGGCTCTCTTGCAGCCTGAGCACATGAGACCCCCTATGATTGATACCAATCTCGCGTATCACGTCGGAACTAGTGCGAGCCCGCCATCGGGCCCGCCATCTGCTGGGCCGAGTGGGGCGTTTCACCATGGGGCAATTGGCCCCGTGCGTGCCCGCATATCTCCTGTTCATACACATCCTCGGGCAGCGGCACATCCGTATCGCCGTCCACAGAGTGCGGCTGGCGTGGTAATTGCAAGATCGAGAAGAGAGCCCGAAGGCGCTCAAAGTGTGAGACAAGCTTCCCTCTCAAGCACGTCTGTGCAGCCCCCCCTTTCAGCAACGGCGCCGACACCACCCAAGGGCTTGCTGACGTCTGCGTCCGCCACGACGGTGTCGATGTTCAAGTGCGTGTTGCTTGTTTGGCCGTCAAGGGTGCTCACGTGTCTCTTGCGCCAGAGGGTTGATCAACCCTGGTTTTTCTGCAACGGGTGCCAGCGTTTTGATTCGTACAGATCTACACTTCAATAGCGAGACGTGCATCCTGACTGCGTTGTGTGAACTCCCCGGTCGATCCCAGGGAGACGTCGCCGTCGTTCTCTCCACTAACAAACTTAATCGGGTGAGGCAAGTCGTCGTCACCGCAAAGGCACCTCAAGATGTTACGGGCGATGAATACGTTTTGAGAGAGCGCAGGTCGTGCAGCGTGTCACGCACCTTTGTCGTCCCGAGTGGAACAGCAGTGCGTCCCTGACCCTTTTCGACGCGAGCACATCACGGACGCACGTGTGGTTGTGTACAGTCCAAGGACATCACCGCCGAGATGCAAGACGGCCTGCTCTCCCTCAAAATCAAGTGTCCACCACCCTTGTTGGAAGACGATTCCGAAGGGATCGTGATACGCTGAGTGAATTGGGTAGATTCCATCCGTTCCTTGACTTGACCCGCAAATTCCCCTCACCCCGTATCGGCAGCCCAAGTTCCCCCCAGTTTTCCTTCTACGTGGATATTTCGGTTTCGTCTCTCCCCAGCACCACTCACTGACTTCGACCTCCTGCTCTCGCGTTTTAGCTTTCTCTCGCCGAAAAACAAAAACGACCGTGTCCATCTCGTCAAGCTGTTCCGTTTGCTCTGTGTATCCTGATGGACTCGCACCCTTGCAGCATCCTCGCTCGAAATTGCTATCTGCTTTCGTTTTTTTTTTTTTTTTTGTCTGGCAAGGCGGACTTGGACCTTTTTTTTTGGAGGTTGATCTGTGTATCATTTATCTCTCCTAGAGTAAGCGCGTCTGTCTGTTTGTTATACCTGCAAGCCCCCTCTATATATCATCCCGACCGCCATCATTCACGTTCGGCGATGACTTTGTAGGGAGGCTGTATTCGCATATATATATATATCACATATATACATACACGCACCTCTCGTAGAACCTTGGAGTGCTGTGTGAACCGGAAGTGGCTGGCTGGGAGAAAAAAAAAGACTGGTACTTGCCAAGGGGCGCCACATGATCGTGCAAACAAGGCAGCATAACAACCACGGGCAACCACCAATTTTAAAAAATGGAATGGACCACTTCACAGGCGACCGCGCACCTCATGAGGGCACATTTTCACAGCTCTTTGGGGGAACCCCAAAACCCAAGGCGCACGGGGCCCGTTGACGCTATCAAGCCCCGTCTCTACGTCAAGGAAAGCTCGGATGCCGATCATTGGGGGCTGGCAGCGGCCGTTTGACCCGCTTGTGGAAATAGACACTCACGCTCTGTCCCCCTTCCACATGCGCCTTACGAAGTGAGATGACCTGGCGCTTGAAAAGGGGGCGACGATCGCGCTGCTCGTGTCCGTTTTATTTTCAGAACCCGGGGATGACCTGCGCCACGCTCCACATCTTGTCACTGGCGCGTGATGACTGACGGAAGTGTGGGTGTCGTTCGAGGAGGCTAGGCTACCCTAGACCATGTCTGTGTCATCGGATTTCGTCGCGGTGCAGTGACCGTTGCCAATGAACCTGGAAGAGAAAAGTGCGTGCCAAGGTCTACGGACGAACGGGGCGTGCGCATCGGCTAGAGGATGACGGTCTGGGGTGAATGGGATTGGACATTTGCCTGGGAGGGCGGGCGCAAGAGGCATCCGGCCTGTTCTGAAGAGGATGTGCATGAGAGGGTCCAAGGCGTTGTGTGAGCGTGACGTCGATGTTTGCTTATACTCGACGTCATAGTGGACGGTCAGGTGAGCTGTCCACTGCGTCCCTATTGGTCGAAGCAGCGCCGCTCATGGGCCCAGTATTGGGCGCGGCGGACACAGGGCTGAGACCTGGGGCTGGCTGGGACTGCAGCTTGCTCGTCCGCGAATGCGCTAAGAGGGAAATAGACGGAGACAAGGAAGTTATCTGATGAAAGTGAAAATAGAGAAACAGCCAGTCTCTGTTCGCCCCACGCACCATGCCACGAAGCGCGATGTCAAGGAAGCAGTACAGTGACACCGTCTCGATTGTATTCCGCACTGCGATTGTTCTTGATAGGACAGATGCGCATGAAACGTAGCTGGTCGCTTGTTACAAGTCAGACCTTTTGTCGTCACTCCAGGCACCGGATGGGTACAGTTCTGCTTTTCTTTAATAGTCTGGTGACTTGGCCATTCATACATGGGGATCCCCTCGTCGCCTACGCTAACTTGGGGCCTGTATGTCTTGTCTGCATTTTAGCCGATAGCTCCCCCTTACGCCAACAGTGTCACAGCCAGCTTGCCAGGGTGAAGATGATCTCGCCTACGGCATTGCTTGCGATGCACCGCCTACAGCGCTGACAGGGGTCTGGAAAGCTGTTAACCGACGGAAGGTCCGACTCATAACTTATAACTCGTCCCGATGCTCAAAGGACTGCGAGACCACACGTTGCCATGTCCCTAGCGTCATGCGGCGCTCTCTTAGCCCTGTCCGCTTTCCATTATGCACGCGCTCAGGCTCCCCAGCCGACCAGTAGTCCATACCAAAGTAGCTGGCCTCACGTATACCCCGGAATGCCCACTGGCGATTACAGCCCAGAATGGCAGAGCTGTACGTCCTCACATCAAATCCTTGTCCCCCCCCTCGACGGGGTGCTCCTAGACTTCCAGGTGACAGAGAGTCTTCCCAACGTGACATGGCCGCTTGCTCGCAACTGGGCCGGCAATATTCCCGTACAGCGAGCCGGTCACCCGAACGATACCCTCTTCTTCTGGGCCTTTGAATCGTCCAACG
>JBBPLS010000217.1:0-36705 GCA_038089895.1 Boletellus ananas | reverse complement strand
CCTCTTGAGCATGGGCCAATTCTTTCACAGAAATCCATTCATTCTCCTCTCTGGGAAATCCCTTCCATTTGACAAGGTATTCAATGGAATTTCCCGTTCGTCGGCTGTCAATTATGCCTTCAATTTCATGCTCCTCGGTGTTGTCCACAATATCTGGGGGTGGGGGCGGAGGTTGTTTTTGAGAAGGGAACTCCCCAGAACGATACGGATGGAGTAGGCATTCGTGAAACACCGGGTGTACGTTTCGCCACTTCTTGTCCAGCTTTAGGCGATAAGACGCCAATCCTTCCTTTTTGACGACCTTGAAAGGTCCATACCGTTTGTCATCCAACTTCTTGGAGGGTCGTTCGGTTCTGATGTTGGTTGCTTCTACCAGAACCAAATCTCCCGGTTGGTACTCCGTTGGGGGCCTGACTTTTCGGTCATGAAACCTTTTCATGTCGTGGGCGGCCATCTTTAGGGCAGATTCAGCGAGTTGTCGAGTGGTTTTCATTTCTTTTACGAACTTGCTGGCTGCCGGGTTCCGTTCCTTTTGTTTTTGAGTGAATCCCGCTTGAGGTTGTTGCCCATAATTGAGGGTGAACGGCGAGTATCCGGTTGCAGAGGTGGTGGTTTGATTATGAGCGAACTCTGCTATGGGGAGCCATTCAACCCAATTGGTCTGCCTGTGATTGATATACAACCGAAGGTATTGTTCCACCCAGGCGTTCTTTCATTCGGTTTGTCCGTCCGTTTCTGGATGGTATGCCGTAGAGGGGTTTCCTTCGATTTGTAACTGAGCATACAGCTCTTTCATGAAGGCTGACACAAATTGGGGTCCTCAATCCGAGATCACCTTTTTCGGTATTCCGTGTAATTTAAATATTTCATCACGGAATACTCTTGCTACTCCTTGCGATGAGATGTCCATAGAGACGGGGAATAGTCGGATCATCTTTGAAAAGCGATTGACCACGACCATTATCCCGTTTTTTCCTTCCGATTCTGGGAGTGGTCCGATTAGGTCCATGGAAATGACTTCCCAAGGTGCTTCTGGTATAGCATTTGGGTGGAGAGGAGTCTTTTTTCCTCTGGTGTCCACCTTTACGCACTGGCATTTGTCGCATCCTCGGACGTACCGTCTGACATCTCGTTTGAGAGTGGGCCAATAGTAATTGTTTTTTACCAGGTCGTGAGTTCGTCGTTCTCCTGGATGGCCCGCGAGAGGGTGGTCATGGTTCTCGCGTATGATTTGCTCTCGTAGGGATGGTTTTAATGGTACGTAGAGGAGCGTTTTCCATTTGACCAGTCCTTCCTCTTCTTTCCATGGTGAGTCTTTTCTTTTAAGACCTTCCTGTACGAACGCTTCTATCTTATTTTGGTTTTCTTTTATTTGGTTTTCTATTGTTTTTATTGTTATGGCGTTGTTTTGTAATTTTTTTGGTAAAATGGTGACCTGTGCGTTGTCGGTTACCCCCTTTTCAAAGTCTGGTCTCCGGGACAGACCGTCAGCCGGATTAGTCCGTCCGGGACGGTGCTCGATGGAATAATGATATTCCTGCAGGAGTTGATGCCATCGAGCCTGTCGTCGAGACAAATCTTGGGGTTTGGTGAAATACGACAGGTTTTTGTGGTCGGTGAGGATGGTAAAAGGGTGTTTGGCGTCGAGGAGATAATGGCGCCATTCTTTGAGGGCGAAGATGATCGCGGCGAGTTCTAGATCAGCGACGGGGTAGTTGCATTCGGCATTGCTGAGGGATCTGGAAATGAAGGCGATAGGATGCCACCGATCATCTTGCTTTTGAGTAAGAATGGCTCCGAGACCAATCCCAGAACCATCAGTTTCTATGCGCAGAGGCCTGTCTTCCGTGGGCATGCGCAAGGCGGGAGTGGAAGTAATGGCTTCTTTGAGTGCTTCAAATGACCGTTGACATTCGGGAGACCACTCAAAGTCCTTTTTAATAGAAGTGAGAGCATTAAGGGGTCGTGCTACCTGTGCGAAGTTTTGGATGAATCGGCGATAGAAGTTAAGGAAGCCAAGAAAACCTCGTAGTTGTTTTTTGTTGGTAGGCACGGGCCAGCTCGTCACGCCTTTTACTTTTCCGGGGTCCATTTTTATAACCCCTTCAGACACCACTAATCCGAGATACTCCGTTTCGAGTACTTCGAAGTCGCATTTTGTGTATTTCAAATTTAACTTGTTGTCACGAAGGATCTGAAGGACTTCGCGGACGATCTTTCTATGTTCTTCTAATGTCTTGGTGAAGATCATGATGTCGTCAATATACACAACGACTTTTCCTCTATTAATGAGGTCTCAGAAAAGTTCATTCATTGCGGTTTGGAATGTGGCCGGGGAATTGGTGAGACCAAAGAACATTACCAGTGGTTCGAACAAGCCACGATTCGTTCGAAACGCTGCCTTCCATTCGTCTCCTTCTTTCATCCGAATGTTGTTGTAACCCCATCGGATATCGAGTTTGGTGTAGTATTTGGCTTCTTTTAATTTGTCTACTAACTCGGATATGAGGGGTAAAGGATACCAATTTTTGACCATGATGTCATTAAGCTTTCGGTAATCCTGTACAGGTCGGAGTTTTCCATCCTTCTTTTTAACGAAGAAGAAGGCAGATGCGAAAGGAGATTTTGATGGACGAATTCGTCCTGTCCTCAGGTTCTCTTCTAAAAAGTCGTCGAGCTCTTTTTGTTCGACGGCTGTCAGATTATATATCTTGCAATCGATTTTATGGTCTCCAAGAAGAAGTTCGATTGCGTGATCCCATGGTTGTCGAGGAGGGAGTTTGTCAAACATTTCTTTCTTGAAAACGTCTCTATAGTCATGGTATTGAGTTGGTACCACTTCTTCGAATGTTTTTGACTGTTTTTCTTTTCCTGCTTCGGCCGCAATATCTGTTGAGAGATTTCGGAGATATTGTTGATCGATGTAAAATAGACGTTCTTCCTCGCGATTCTCCATGAGTCCTTCTGTGTGGTCGTTTCCACAATTGAATTTGATTTTTTTGTTTTGCCAGTCAATGGAGGGGTTGTGCTTTTTTAACCAGTCATGGCCTAGAAAGATATTGTGTGTACTTAATTTGGAAATGGCCATGGCGATTTGTTCCCTATGTTCCCCTATATGCAATTCCATGATGGCGAACTCCTTTATGGATCCTTCTGCGTTCTGAGTTCCGTCAGCATTGTAGACAGGAATGGGGACTGGTAGTCTGTATGTTGGTAGGTCCTTTTCTTGAACGAACCTACTATCGATCACCGTTCCAGTGCATCCTGAGTCAAGGAGCGCTGTTATCGATACTGCGGTCCCGTCTGTCTTTATGATCTTGCCTTCGAGTTTGAACGCGTTCTCAGATCGTTTCCTTTTTATGAAGTGCAGTTTATTTTGCAATTCTCATAGCGTGAACTGCGCTTCCATTTCAGTTGCTTCTTTCAACAACTTGATAGTTTGGGGTCCTATTTCCCCGATTCTTGATTCATGTATGAACGATCTTACGTGTTTGATCGCTCGTTGTTCGTCCT
Source organism: Boletellus ananas (assembly GCA_038089895.1). NCBI lineage: Eukaryota > Fungi > Basidiomycota > Agaricomycetes > Boletales > Boletaceae > Boletellus > Boletellus ananas. Next base: position 33,192 of record JBBPLS010000217.1, on the reverse strand, counting down.
TGTGGTCGATCACCTTCTTGATCCACTGGCAAGTCCACGGATCAACTGTGTTCAACCATTCTCAATCCCTTCCAACTACGTTTCGAGTGTCCATCTTATCTTGTGTATGGATCTCGGGAGTGTCTTTCAACTCCGTCGACTCGTCAAAACGTACCTTCTTCTTTTTTTTCTTTTCATTTTCGGACACTCCCGTCGATCCGAAACCTTTTTCTCCTCGAGTCGTGTCCTCAAGGTTCTTTCGTTCGTTTAATTCTTCCAGACTGATCTTCTCTACGATCAGCTGGGCAATTCTGTCTCCTTTTTTGATGTCAAACTTGATATCAGAGTTGTTTATCAAGAGGACTTTTATTTCCCCTCGATAGTCGGCGTCGATTACGCCAGCTCCGACATCGATTCCTTTCAATGACAGTCCGCTTCTAGGGGCAACCCTGCCATAGGTTCCCTTTGGTACTGCCAAGGCTATCTGAGTTCCGATCAACTTTCGTTGTCGTGGAAGGATCTCAGATTCTTCAGCGCTATGTAGGTCGTAACCCGCGCTGGATTCACTTCCTTTGATTGGGGTTCTTGCTTCATTTCCCAATCGTTTATATCTCAATTTTCCGACCTCATTCTCATCAACAGGTAAACAAGAAAATTTATTTACTGCTGCGAATACAGGAGAGCTAGACAAGGTCGTATCTACTCTCCCTTTTGAAAACCCAATTCTTTTTCTACCTCCGAGATCTGTCTCGCGAGGTCTTCTGCGTCTGTGTAGTTTATTTGACGATTTCTAAAAGTCATCGTCTTGGTGGGGCGGGCGCAGGGTCGGAAATGTTCGGCACAGGGCCATGGTTTCCCACACATGCGACACTTTCCTTCGGCTCTCGCCTTGGAAAGGTCCATGGGTACTCCCTGTCCTAGGAACACCCCGGGTGTGTAGAGACCGGGCTGGACCAGCGGTGGTGGTACGGATGCGGGTGGCTGATATCGGTAGTTGGGTACCGGGTTTGATCCTCGGTACCGTGGAGAGATGTACCCCTGCTGGGGCGGCGTGGGCAACGGGCGGTATGGCGGGCGTGTGACTTGTCGCGACTCTTTCTTCCTTGACGTGATTTCTTGCAAGACTCGATCCGCCGAGAGCAGGGCACCGATCCAAGCTTCTAGGTTGCTGGAATCGAGTAAGGCCGTCTGTGACCTTTCTACAAACTCCACAACCTCGTTGTGGGCGGTGCGTCTCAAGAGATTGATCAGGAAGCATCTGTTTTGGACGCTATCGTATTGGCCTTCGTTGATCAGGCCTTGGAAGCGCACGATGAATGCTTCCAGATCTTCTCTTGGTCCTTGTTTGAGCTCTAGGAGCTCCTGCTCAGCATTGCACCGTTGGGAAGCGGGCGCGAACACCTCGGCGAGTAGATTTTTGAAGTCGTCGAACCGGTAGGTGTCCAACGTTGCAAGTTGCTTGTCAATGAAGTTATCCGCGAATCTCCCCGCGGCTCCTTCCTTCATGAATGATAAGATGATCATTATTTTTTGTTTCGCCTCGGGTTCTTTGTTGAATCCCCCGAGGTAGAGGATCATCTGTCTCCACCAGGCATGGAAGTGTTCTTTTTTACCGGAGAAGTTGTCCGGCTTGCTCATGAAGGATTTTCCGATAGACTCATCGTCTTCTCGGATTACGGGGGGACTCGGGATGTGAATGGTCGCGGGGACCGGCATGGGTTGGTAATTGGCCAAGGCCGCGGTAACCGCAGCGGCGATGGCCACATTCATTTGTGCCACCGTAACGGTGGCCGGAGCGGGGGGATTGGGCTGGTTAGACATTCTTAGGTCTTCGAAAGGAAAATCTTCCGAAGACGAAGAGGAACGGGGCGTGGGTGTGTTGGAGTCCGAAGTAGAAGTCACTTTCGGGGTCTGAGTTTATATCGTCGAGTATCTGCTCGACGGGGATGGAGGAGTGTTGGGATATTATTTTTCTTTTTTATGGTTTTTCTTCTCCGCGGTTCTGGTGGTTCCAAGGAGGGATAGCGGAGAGAGGGGAGTGGTGAGGGCGTGCGCGGGTGGATGTGGTGGACGTCAGCGGGGTGATGGTCGCGATAGCAACCAGGGCAGATGGGATGAATGTAAGGCTCGAGGTCGTCAAACTCGAGATCGGGGCAGTGTTGTCTTTCGAGAGCCTCGTATTGGGCCACTCTTAGTCGTAGAAATCTTTCAGCAACGTACATTCGTTGCTGACAAGAGAAGGTTCGCGCTGTCCGAGCACCTAGGTACTATGCGTCAAAGACGTCGTTCGCTAGGCTCAAGACCGAGGGCGAGTGAGGGATGAGGAGGGGGGTTGTCGCGCAGGTCTTGAGCGACGGAAGGCGAAGGGGGGGGGAACCGGATGCACCCGTACTACCGGGGACTTGATACGTCAAGTGGAACGGCGTGACAATGACTGTGATCACGCGAACAGCCCGTGGATATCATGACCTCGGTACGTGGCAGCCTCTAACGCTCTGCCAATACATCCCATAGTGCACTTTCGGGGAAGCAACTTTATTCTTATTTTTTACGGCGAACGACCGTATGCACAGCGCGAAAGCTGCTTTTAACGTGGGTCCGGTGTTAGTCCAGGACAGGCTGCGACTGTCACGCTCGGGTGGTTAATCCCGTGGAAAACCGAAAGGGGCGGATGGAGGGAGGAAGCGCTCAGATGCGCGCCACAAGTCGAAGAAGGGCGCCGGCCGCGATGATCAATGCAATTTGTTTAGCGGCTAGTGGAGGCGGGCGATAGTAAAGGAAATACGCAGCGAGGAGAAGGCCAATGAGCTCCAGCGCGTCTCCTATGTAGATGCGTATTGTAGTGACCGCCAGAGGATCACTACGATGGTGAAGGCGAGGATGGTGACGGTGAAGACGACAGCAAAGGTGTCGACTTCAGAGGGACGAGGACGCGGCGGCGGGGACTGCTGCCGGGCGATGGTTAATTGAGGGCGGAAGCGGGGGCGGCTTGGCCTGACGAAGGCCGAGGTATCGCGCTCATGAGGAGCGGGCAAGGATGTAGACGACGGTGAGGGTGTAGGCGGTGGGGAGTGGTCCAGGGTGATATGTGGACAAGGGTAAAGACGTCGAGCGCAAAAGAAGTGGGCGACGAAGGGGTAAGTGCGGAATTATGTCAGGAAATGCGCCTTATCACTCAAAGTGAGCTTAGGGCGAAGGAATGATTATTCTGCACTTAAGGAATTACATGACTGAGGCCCTACTTATATACTACTTTCTTATCTATGATGTCATATTACTAAGCCTACGTCATAGGTCTAGATTCCTGACTAATCACGATAGCAAAAATAGAGAGATAAGAGATAGCGATAGGGCGATAAGGGATAAGGAAAAGAAGAATCCTAACATTGTCCAGAATTGACTCGGTCGCGAATGCCCGGCATCGCACTTGCCGTTGACGCGAAGCGTGACCAAGGATCCTGCTTGACAGTGTTCGCTGCATTGGCTGTCGAGTGACAAGGAGACTACCATAACCAACTACTGTCAGAGTCTCGACGCGCTCACGGGCATCCTTGTTTTCAGACTCTCATCCACCATTGCGATGGTTGTTGCTCAGGTGGTCGGGTCGCCCGACGACCTCGTCAAAGTCGGGGAAGAAGCTCGAGAAAGAAAAGGCCTTCATCGACGCTCGACCCAAGAGCGGGGTCAGGGAGCAACTGGACGCTACACGCGAGGGGCTCAAGAAGCTCCTCAGCACACGAAACCATGTCCAGGTTCTCAATGAGGAGATGCACACCATCGACAGGTCGTGCTCAGCCCCGCACAGCGTTGCGTCGACGATTGACCAAATCAGCCGCGTATGCTAGCTTTTGAATCTACACTTTTGCACTGAATCCACTATGTTTGTGTGCTCGGGTTTCCGTGGTTCCCTGCCATTTGAGCAGACGGAAGAAATGGTCAACAGTTTACTAGAGATGAACCCCAAGCTCGACGTACTCGAGGCAGGGCTTGCTGCAGACAGTGAAAGACTCGTCGGGCCCGCGCATAATCTACTCCAGATCCACTTTCAAATCAATCGTCTCGAAGCATTCCGGAATCAAACGATGCACCAGGCAAAGCAGGCCTCTGCCACATCCCGTCAAAAATTGGTTCAGGTATTCGAGCGACTTTCGCAGCTGATCGTTGACTTTGAATCCTACCTCATGGATCTTGCACGCAGCATCCTGCCGCTGGACATCCGGGTGTTGTCGTCAAGCTGATCAGGATTGCCGAGTTTGAGGGAAGAGAGGAAGAGAAGGCTTGCTTGCCAGACGCTTCCATATATGACGATGTTGTCAACTGACATTAGATTTTGTCAGGCAATCGCCATCCGACTCGTCAAAAGGCTGCCAAGTTGGATGCCGCTTCCAAATTCAGATCTATGCAGGCCAATGCTCGCGTTATCAAACATTATCGCTTCAAGGTCAGCAAAACTATTGCTGACATTCAGGCTGCGTTCGACCAAGTTATGAGTGGTACAGCCAGGATCCTGGCGTGTTTTTTTTTGGTTAATCTCAGCTGGATATACCGGGATCTCATCCACATCGAGAGTGATGTCGTCCCGTGGTTCCCGCCCAGCTACGACATGTACGCATTTTACGTCAAGGAATATCACAGAAGCTTGAACGCGACGATCCAACGACTTGTCAATTCGAGGCGAGCATCCTTCTGCACCTCCATGGATGGATCAAGGAATACAAGAAGAGCATGAAGGAACTCGACGTGCCTCCCGAACTTACCGATCCTCCGCTTCTCGGCGGCGAGGAACAAGGCCTGATCGAGGACTACCTCAATTTGATTGTGAAGAAGCTCGATGAGTGGTCTGCTACGATCATGAAGACCGAGATCTAGGAGTTCACGATGCGGTCGATGCAACCAGAGGTGGACAACGACGGCCTCTACGGGACTCAGGGTGCGATCATCCCGTTCCAGATGGTGAGCCAGCAGATTGATGCGACGATGGAGAGTGGTCAGGGTGCGATTCTTGCTGGAGGATATTAGCCGGGTGATGCGGGGAATACAAGATCAATGAACTGAGGTGGTCGAGCGGAGAAGCCTGATGAGGTTGTCGCCGGCCTGGGAGAGTACTGTCTGGCGCTCGCCAATGATCAGATCAAGTCGACCGACAACACGGAGGCGTTACTCGGCAAGTTCGAACCGCTCATTTTCGGAAAGTATCGATTACCGATCAACGAGAAGTTCAACGACGCCGTCGGTAGTAATCTGGATGTCGCTGAGAAGTGCAAGCAGACATTTTTCGCAATTTTGTTCATCGATCTCAAGCCAGCCGCGATGCAATTCTTCCAGGTGGCTTGGTACGATGGTGTTGTGGGACAGGCGGTCGTGACAATGAAGGACTACACGACCGACCAGCAATCTGTCAAGCCGCTCCTGTTCGAGCTACTGGGGACGATCTGTTGGGCACATTCCTCGTTACGTACCTCACCGCGCTCGCGAACTCGCCGAAGTTGTGCCTACCGGCGGCGACGGAGCGCATCAAGGCGGACACCAGTGCCATGTTCGCGTTCTTTGGCGAGTTCAAGTCGGACAAGGAGCTAGAGAAGTACTTTTTAAGGTGGTAGAACACATTCTAGCGATGCTGGAGGCGTCGAAGGGTATGGCATTCCTGTCGTTTTGGGCGTTTGCCAAGGCCCACGGGCCGTGCATATCGCTCATGGGAGGGCTGATGAATGCGCGGGGACTTTGACCGTGGGGTGGTGAACGAGGTCATGGGAGCGATCAAACGCAAGGTGAAGGAAGAGGGTGTGATAGACCGTAAGTCTCTTATTTACTCGTATTTCCGCGCCGATGTTCAGTGCGTGGCCCTTTCTTTAGCGCAGGAACCGACGATCATGAAGGAAATCGTGGTTCAGAGCGGCATCTCACGTTTCCTACGGACTTGAGCGCTGATGAGGGAGGTGTTCGAGCTTCTTCTGCTTATTGTACGTCTGGTTCGGGACACATGTTTATTCTGCATAAATCATCTGCACGATACGCTGTACACTCGCTAAAACTGTAATCTATCCCTCTACAAGTCCGCACGAAGACATGCTGTATTCCGATGTGGATAACCAGAACACCGCTAGTCTGAATCACGTGCAGGAAGACATATAAGGCAAATGATTGAAGTTGACAACCTCCCACCATTGACCAAGACAAGAGGTTCGTTAGTATCCCTGCTAGTGTGCTGTTTGCCCAATGCTCACTTTAAGTAGCCTTATCCGTCCGCCATGACAACTGTTGACTACTTTTGCTATGCTGTTCGCAGGGAGTGGCTCGAAGCTCAGGCAGCCGCTGCTGGCTGGGAGCTCGACGGTCAGACTGGCCGTTACTTTGCCAGGGACCTCATGTTCGAGGCAGGACTCGGAGGGAAAGCTAGGCTCCACTACGTCTGGAACAAATCTGGCCGATTTGTCTGCATCGTGCTCGCCTCCAGCAAATCCGATCCCCGTGCGCCGGACATGGCAGTGGGAAGAGAGCCACCCCCCGAAGAATACGAGGCTCTACGAGTACTATTGAAAACCGAAAAGAAACCCCGCTGGCGAAGATTCGAAATTTGATTTCAAATGTGAGCGACTTCTATGGTATGACTGAGCCGCGCTGAGCATAACGACACAAAGGGCAGAGGATACTCGTGATATCATTCTCTCTTACCGTAACTATATTATACTATGTATGCACTTTCAGTCAGCGAAGCTAGAACGAACACGTTATGATGGTGCAATTTCAAGAAATGAAATGCTGATGCGGTAGGCTTTGTTATACATCACAGGGAACGAAGTATCCAAGAATTTGTAGGTGCATACTGGCAACTACGTTGACCGTGGGAATGCATATCCACCTGGATCGCCCACGCGTCATCATCCTCACTGCTTTGTATATTCAGCGTTTCTACCGGCCACAAGGCCTCAAATATGGGACAGTCGACACAGGACAAATGATCGCACACAAACAACTCGGAAGTGCCGACTGCTGTCGGCAATAACCTTGCTTGGAACTCCTTTGTGTCCGACTTACATGGTAGCAGCGAGCATGAAACAAGTCCGGCTGCAGCCCCTCTGACTGCGTGACAAGTTACATCCGATCTTTTCAAACCCCGACCGGCATACACTCAGGGTCGCGGTTGACTCACTGCAGAGATTATATTGATACTTCTTGTGCTGTACATGTCACGCGTGTCTTGTGAGTAACGGACACACAGCCGCAAGCTTGCCTGGAGTACCATAAGGCGCCGAGAACCCCAGTAAGTTGGTCCAAGTAGCCTTTCTCGAAGGTCAGCAAGTAGCGACTCTACTAGCGAGAATCCAATATGTGACGTATGCACGACTATGTACTGGCAGTGCTTCCGTAAATACAGGACGAAAGCAGACGTACAGTACCCAACTTTGAGCTTCCAACAACGATAAAAGCTAAAGGACGTCCAGTCGTCCTACCACTTACCGGGCGGAAGGTTCGTCGATGATCTTTAGCTCTACCCTGTGAACGATCCCATAAGCTCGACATCACAGCTGTCGACCCAGGTGTATTCTAAATCGAAGCTTGGGGGACGTCACAAAACTTTGCTGCGTTGTAGTGACTGGGTCTCTATTGATTCTGCAGAGGCACGAACGAGACAGCACAGAACCTAGTAGATATATTGTAGTTTTTTTCCGGGACAATCACTCCAAGCTTGAATGTGATAAAACTATGTACTGTACAACGGGCTGGGAAATAAAGTATTGCTACGGATCGACGGGTTCCTGAAATCATCATGAAGTACGTGGACGTCATTGACACGGTGCACAGAAAAAGAGCATGCATATCAGCACCGTACTAAGGGTCCTGAGTAAGAGGAATAAACGGATAGAAATTACTCAGTTAAACCGATCGTCCGACATCTCCTGCAGTGTCTTTTGCACCTCTTGAAGGCGTTGATGGGACGAGTTGGTGTTCAGTTTCACCAATCGTTTCCATTTCATTGGCGGTGTGACTTCTTGAAACTCTAGATATCCTTGGACAAGTTCAGATGTCAAAACCGTACATGTCCACCACGGGCCACATGAAGCAATACCAATCAGCGACTTCATGTGAGGATGCTTCTGGAAGGTGTAAGCTGCCTGCAATTCCACTCCATCCATCGCATCACGTATGAGAGGCATGATGTCAGCGACTCCCTCATTTCCTCTCAGCTTCCTTCTCGTATATCTCTTGTTCTCGACAAGTACGGGAACTGTGATTTGCAAGATGCGCCAGCCACCGTATCGACCACGGAATGTGTTGACACGCTTTGGGGAAACTTGGATGATGGCAAAGTCGGTGATGAGGGTTTCTACATCTCGTTCGGGCTGTGTCCCAACGGTGGAAAACGATGTATCGGCGAGGTCTGGCTCGTCAGCATCAACGGCTTGAGCCTGACCCTTCTCACAGTGGTGGGGGGGCTCTCGAGTAGACCACGTGCACAGATCGGGGAAGTCTTCTTCGTGCAGGGTGTCATCTTCCTCCTCCTCACTATCAGGGGGTTCCTGTGTGAAGTAGATAGTATACTGGGGGCAGACGATGAAATCGGCGAATTCCTCGACGAGGTGTGTCAGGGTGTGACACCACATAGAGTACCAGGGAGACTCTAGGTTTCGCCGGTTATGATTTGACGAGATGGCGTAAGATCTTGCAAAATGGGTTTTGAGAGCAGCTTTCTGAGCGAGCGTCAGGTGCGGGTCAGTGGGACGAGCCATGGTTCCCAGGGTCGAGCCGATTAAGCCAACATCGCGGTGGAAAAATCGTCCACATTTATAAGTGCTGGCTAGCGGACGTGGACAACCGCGTACATTGACGTGTGTCAACGAATAATGGTAGATCAAAATGGCATGACATGAAAACGCCGCTCGTCACGTGCGGGAAGACATATAAAGCCATCGTGGTTGACTGAATCACGTGGCGTCCCTCAAAGACAACAGGTCTGTCGTCCCCATTGGCGCACACCTGCTCGCCCGCTGACCTTGGGTAGCCTTATCCATCCGCTATGACGATTGTCGATTATTTCTGCTATGCTGTTCGTTGGGAGTGGCTCGAAGATCAAGCTGCTGCTGCTGGCTGGGAGCTCGACAATCAGACTGGCCGTCACTTTGCCAGAAACCTCATGTTCAAGGCGGGACTCGGAGGGAAAGCTAGGCTCCACTACGTCTGGAACAAATCTGGCCAATTCACCTGCATCGTGCTTGCCTCCAGCAAATCTGATCCCCGTGCGCCAAACATGCCAGTGGGAAGGGAGCCACCCCCCGAAGAATACGAGGCTCTGCGAGTATTGCTAGAGACCGATCAAAAACCTCGATGGCGAAGGTTTGAAATCTGATCCGCGCTGTCCTCTAGTGGTGAGTGGTTTGTGTGGTATGGTTGCGCTCCGCTGAGGGGGCTTAGCACGAGAGGCAAAAGACATTCATACAATAATTTCTATCACCACCATTGTTTACGTTAGATACTTGCGCTCCGTGGGGCCCGAATAAGCACACTGTACTAGTAGATTGATCCATGAGCTACCTTCAGCACTAGCGGGATGGTCACACGACAAGTTTGGCACTTCCATGTGCAGACTTGCGCTGCGTTGTGTGCTACATTGATAGTCTGGACTTCGACTTTACGCGTCGTTGTGGCTGCTCTGTCGCCACGTTCTGGGTGTTGTGAAGATTGTCTGGTCGGCTGCGTTGCACATTTTGTATTCCCCAGTCCTGTCTGGAATCAACCTAGGTGAGCTGCTTCTCGATGACTCTTCATTTCGTGGGCTCTCCGACGTTTCCGCCAGTTTCATGCAGAGTCGTTGCCGGTAGCGCGCTTAATTTAAAGTTGGTAAGGGTGCCTTCGACCCTTGCATATTGGCCATCACGCGAAGACGCATGCGTTACAATACAGCATGGAGAGGGGTAGTGATGCCTACAACCAGCATTCCCGCGTCGTGGCACCGCAAATGGACTGTACAACATTAATAATGCTGAAACCAGGTGAACTTTTCAACCAGGAGGTGCTAAGGCCTGCAGGTGTCTATGGCACCTGGTCCGAGGAAATTAAAATGCTCTTACACACGCCCTGGTGTGGGACACCACCATGGTCCCATCGTACTTTATTTTATTCGTGGATGCGGGGTTGTGCTTGGACTTGGCGGTCTGTCAGGACCATTGCTAGGCACTACCGTGACTACGCGACGAATACAGAGTTACCCAACCGACACAAGCTAAAGGACGATCACTCTCAGATAGTCGTCCCACCTTTTGCCGGGCGGAAGGTGTATCGCCTTGAGTTCAACCCTGATGAACGACCCCGTAGGAATCCTGTTCCAAAGTCCTCGAGGGCCGACACGGTAAAGAAGGACCGCTTCAACCAAGTCCCCAGAACGCCTGCATCGTCCGTCAATGGTGGAGAAGTTCCAGCCCCCAAGAGCATATTCTGGTTTGCTCTCCCCCTCTGGGTTGCCTGGTTTAAAGTCAGGCAAGCAATCTACCCGAACCTGGACCCCAAAGCATCTCAGGAGGGCCACTACGAGTGTCTCCCACGTAACAAGCGTCGCAGGAAGTACCAAAAGTTTGATCGACAGGCCGTTGGCGGCAAACGAGACAGGTTCCTCCCGTATGTGTTCACCAACATCGTTGCTGCCAATGTAATTGTCCGGGGAGGACGGGTAGCCGAGCGATCTAAGGCTCACGCCCGCTGCTGGGTCCCCGACCCAGTTGACCACCTCTGGACTGTTCGAAAAGTGTGCGATCTCCTTGAAGAGCCTTGAGAATGCGCGCAATCCACCCTCTCCGTACGCGACGTCCATGACGACGCCAAATACCCCCATAAGGGAGTAGGCTCTGTCCTCCGCTAGCGCCGTGCGACGATTCGCGGCCCAGCGCATACGCTTGCTAACACGGTAGGTCCCGGGCGCCTTGGGGTCAAACCGCTGAAGCTCTGCGGGTGTGATCGACGTGGCGTCCTGGACAGCGGCCAATACTTCCGGCGAGTCCTTGTCGTTCGAGCGATTGGTCAACGGCTCCCACGCTTTGTTGTAAAACTTGAGCCGCTCCGGAGCTAACAGCTGCAACAGCGTCCACCCTCCATTGAACCAAGTGTCTGGTGCTAGATCGTTGACGGACGTTGCGTCCGCCAGGTGCGCGATGCAGACGGATGAATTGGCGTACCATTTGTACATTGAGCGAATTGATCGATTCAGCTCTGCATCGCTGGCTCTGTCGACACAACAGCTGTCGACCCAAGCGTACTCCAGATCGAAGCTACGGGCAACGTCGCAAAATTTGGCTACGTTGTGGTGGCCAGGTCGTGCCTCATTGACTGCCAGACCGGGAACATCGCCATAAGCAGGCTCAGGTTCGCCCCACTGATCGGATAAGATAGCGTATTTCAACCGTCCGCGGATGAAATTATAGATGTTTGCTATATCTGCGGAAGAAGGAGCTCTGTTGAGAAAAGAGGCCTCCAAGCCCTCCGGAAGATCTTGCGCCGTCAGAGCGCTAAAGATAGGGCGGGCACGTTCGAGCACGGTCTCCCTGCCATACAGCTGTAGGCTCTGGAGGTGAATGAGGTGGATGGGCAATTCGTTGAAGACATAATGATGGAGCTCTTCCTGAATGCGATTCGAAAGTACGTTCTGGCTGAAGAATGAGATTATGGCAACATGACTGGAGAGCAACTCACTGGGGCAGCCATTTGGTGGAGGACGCAGTGGTGGCGATAGAACAGTAACAAAAGGGATCACTAAATATTAGTTGACGATAAGAGAAAAGGTCCGATCAGCTGGTCAACATCCGAACCCTAGGGATGGTAGCATTCTGATCCTTATCATGTAGTACGTAAGAGCACCCTCAGAATGGCATAAACGTGGTCATGTAAATTGCAGAAGTATGTGCTGCAATGGACCTAGCTCGGAGATCATTGACTATACCCAAACTTTCTCCCTGAAGTCCTCCCACTTCTGTTTCCCAATGCCTTCAACCCTAACAAATCCTTTGGTGCAAACTTTCACCCACTCCGTCCTGGGACGCTTGGACTTTGGATCTATCTGACGCACTAACAACAGTGCTTCGAGAGGGTCGCCGCTGGTCAAGTCACATTTTCCTTTCAAAGAGTGGAAGTTCCAGACGCCAAACGCATACTGGGAGCCATCGTCCCGGAGACTGGAGCCACTGCGACCGCCCAAGATCTGTGGAGAGACTAGTCCGCATCCGAGTGCCCGTAAAGCAGAGGACCCATCGTCCTGTGCGACAAGATCGGCAATCAAGATCAGGAGATCAACTCTCAGCCCTCGGGGAGTCATGGCCAACTCTTCATCGCTTCGGTGGACGGTTCCCGTATCGTTACTGCCATTGAAACAGGCGATACGGGACGGAAATGCGGAGGACGAGAGGCTCGTCTCGCGCGCTGGGATCCCCGCCCAATTAAGCACTTCCGGGCTGTTCGAGAACTGCAGTATCTGTTCCATGAGCCTCCAGACTGCCCTATCTTGACCTTCGCCGTAGTCGATATACATGCTGACACTGAAGACCCCCATGAGAGAGTATGCTCTGTCCTCTGGAATGGTTGTCTCTCGCAACGCTGCCCAACGCATGCGCTTGCTGATTTCGTATTCCTGGGTCAGCCGGTCTGCTGGAGAGAAGTGACGCAGATCATTAGGCGTGATAGTAGTGGCGTGGTTAACCTGCTCCGCGACCTCCGGCGACTCCTTGTCGTTCTCGACGCTAGTCAGGGGACTCCAGTCTTTGTTGTAAAACTTCAACTTCTTTGGCGCTAGCAACTCCTGAAGGGTCCATCCTCTCGTAAACCATACATCGTGCGCGAGATCGTTGATGTCGATGGTGCCCAAAAGGTGCGCGATGCAAAGTGGTGCGTTCGCATACCAGCGGTACATGGACCGGATCGACCTGCCATATTCAGAGTTGTCCTTTTTGTTGATGCAACATGTATCCGACCACACAAACTCGGCATTGTGTTTTTCGTGTGCAACCTTGCAAAAATTGCGAAGCTTTTGGTGACCAGGTTTATCCGAGAGCTTGTTCTCTACGACTTCCTCATAGACAGGCTCCGCCTCCCCCCAACGATGAGAAAAGATCGCCCAGTTGACCTTGTTATTAACAAAGGCCACGATATCCGCAGAATCGGGCTCCTGGTCTGAGTCTCGCAGAGGCAAAGGAACGTCGTTAAGAGACTCGAGCTTGTCCATGATGGACTCGACATGACCCCAGATCGTCCATTGGTTCCACATCTCTATCTTTGGGAGGCGGAGTAAATTGATGGGTAGCTCATTGAAAACGTATTCCTTTATCATGTCCTTCGCCATCGGGTGGAAACGACTCTGATAGTAGGACCCATTGGACTTGGAATTACCGCACATGTTGGAGGCTTCACTTACTTGGGAGGGAGCCTTTGAGTTATCGTCACCGGGAAACTTCATGCCCTTCTCTTTGCTTTCGACGTTAGGCGCCGAATTGGAAGCTTTCTCAGGGACGGGAGTTTTGTGCAATGGCTTCTGAAGCGGTGAACATCAGGTTGCGCATAACGAGAGGCCTGCGGAAGACGCACATCGCTACTCCCGCCCGCCTTTTTGGAGCCTATTCTCTGGGTCAAAGAAGTTGGATATACAAACTCTTGGAGTGGTTTACTAACCTTTTTCAACCTGAGCATCTAGCAGGCCAGATTATGCAAAGCGGGTCCTTGGTAGAGAAGGCAGGGACATGCGAGTGTTAGGGTGGAAGAAACGAGCACGCTAGGATGCCATGCTAATGGCTTCGCAGGTGTAAACCTTGAGTTTGGCGAATGGAATGTGGTGGCGAAAGGGGAAGCGAACGACAACATCTGTGAATCGAGGGTGAGATCTTCAAGCCTCGTGTTAGGGCCCTGCTACATGTAAATCGATAAGAACCGCACAATCGTGAGGAAACGTTGCGTTGCTTGAGTAAGATGCTCCAAGTTGGGTGTCATCCAGTCTTCGCCCTCTCAGAAATGATGTCTTATCGGACAACGTGTTCGGATTTCTGGCAGAGTAGCCTTCTCAGGTGTGTCACAGGTCTTCCCCCCTGCCTTCCTTAACCGAGGGGGATTTCCCATCAGACGTATTTAAGGCTGTCTGATAGCGGCACCCTTGTCAGCGACCTCTAGTCGAGTCTGCCATGGGACTGTTCTACGCCTACCTCAAAGATGTCAGTAATCGTTGACCTGCTAGCCAGAGTCGCCGCTAACTAAGAGCTCAATCATGGCGACAGGGCAGGGATGACGTCTACTACCGATACCTCATCACGTTTGTCAATCGCGAGGCGGCTGATGAATGGTGGCGGATGATATCGACTAATCCGAGTCCTTACGTGTCGACCGTCAAACGGATCTCCCCCCAGTTTTACATCCAGTTCACGAGTCAAATCGATGTCGCCACCACCTTCTTCTCCTCGACTGCGCTGCCTGACGCCAAATTATTCTACGAAAAAATGTTCTTTACATCAATTTGCGAAAATAGTGGAAAGCAATTGAGTATCATTCCACCGACTGAGATCACGGACCACATAAGTGGCAGATGGTGCGTTGTCATCCAACGATGTGCCTGGTGTCGGACTAGATGCTTTCCCAATAGGTATTTCTTACGAGCCAAAGCAGACCCCCGCAAGTACTGGTATTTCCGGATCAGTGGTCAATGCCTGGTCTGTGGAAGCGAAGACTGCGAAATCATCCACGTGTCAACCCAGCATCGCTCGAGATTCCGTATGCAGGTCCACAACTTGACCTGCAAGGACTTTCAGGCGCCAAAGGACCTGGTGATGATAGGAAGGGACGAGATATCTATCACGGCTTCCAAGGACTATACCCTTCGTATCAACGACGACGAAGATCTGGTGGCCACAAAAGTATACCAGATTGCGACCGCGAATCTACTCTTTCAATTCGATGATCTCAAGAGCAGGTTCGTTAGCCGCACAGAGAAACACGACGAAGGGATCTGGGAATATGTCGTACCGGTTGAGAAGGGTTTCGGCGAGGCGTGGGATCTCATTGATTGAAGACAGGGAGGGAACTCCAACGATCACTATGCTACAACATGTGCACAGCTGAGCCAGCCGGGATGTCTGAATCATGATTGCGACGAGCTGAACTGGGCCATCCTTACGGGTCAAGTTTGCCTTCTGTACCTGGCCCTCATACGAATTCCATCCCAAGGGTCACGGAAGGACCCAGAATGCTCCTTCACTTCATGTAAATACGCCAACGGTGTAGATCACCTACAGACGCCGGACGGCCACATCGGGGTAGGAACATCGGTTCTGGTACATGTACTTGGGCGGCTTTCCCACCCGTCGAGCCACCTGTCGGCGCAACACGAAACCAACAACCACGTCCAACTGACGTGCATCCACACTCGAACCAACAATGCTCAGTCGTGTTGATCTCGGTATCGATTAGCGCAAACTGCTCAAGCCTGCATAGTCTGTTGGACGCTGGCCCAACCAGACCACCCGTGCCAGGGGTGGTCACACGGACGGCAGGCTGAGCACCTTCACGGAATGCTCAACTCGGTACCTCCTCAGACATCGATGATTCCGTGCCGTTGTCGACGCGGGATCTCTGGCCCTCATTGAACTTCATCGCAGGGCCACATGGTGCACTTCTTTAGATGCAACAATGTCGATCACCTCTGGCGTAGTATGGGATGACTCACTAGAGGCAGGAAACAGAGACGACACACGATTCAAGTAAGTGTATTACAATCTCTTTCTGAGACAACCATTTCGAGCTTGATTGTGATAAAGCTGTACACCATACGATGAGCTGCGAGTCAAGTACTGCTATGAACGGATTCCTGAAACGAGATATGGGGACTCAAGAAAAAAAAAAGTATGTGTATCACCGAGAGCCGTAAGAAAGAGTGATAAACGAAAAGAAACTACTCAGGCAAAGTCTTCGACATCCCCTGTAACGTCTTTTGCAATTCTTGGAGACGTTGATTGGAGGAGTTAGTATTCAGCTTCAGCATCCGTTCCCACATCTTAGGTGATTCTCTTGTTCGGAGTCGAAACTCCAGATCCAGACACTTTTGAACAAGACTGGGTGTCAGAACTGCACATGTCCACCACGGGCCACATGAAGCAATGCCGATCAGTGACTCCATGTGAGGGTGCTTCTGGAAGGCGTAGGCAGCTTGCGTTTCAACCCCATCCATAGCGTCGTGTAAGAGAGGCAAGATGTCAGCGACCCGCTCGTTGCCTCGTAACTTCCTCTCCGTATGTCTCTTGTTCTCGACCAAGATGGGAACTGCAACCTGCAAAATGCGCCAACCACCATACCGACCACGGAAGACATCAACACGCTTTGGGAAGACCTGGATGACGGCAAAGTCGGTGATGAGGGTGTCAGCATTCTTGTCAGGTTGGGTTCCAATGGTAGAAAACGACGTGTCAGCTGAGTCTGGTTCATCGACATTGACGGTTCCATCATTCCAACGGCGTCCGGAAGGCTGTCTAGTGGGCCGCTCGGCCAAATCAGGAAAATCTTCTTCACGCAGGGTGTCGTCTTCTTCCTCCTCGCCGCAGTCAGGGGACTCGCGTGTCAAGTAGATGGTATACTGGGGACAAACGATGAAATCGGCAAACTCCTCCACGAGATGTGTCAGAGTGTGACACCACAGGGAGTACCACGGAAACTCAAGGTTTCGTCGATTGTGATTCGATGAGATGGCATAAGATCTTGCAAAATGGGTTTTGAGGACAGCCTTCTGAGCAAGCGTCAGGTCTGGTCGGGGGCCGGTAGGATGAGGCATGCTAAGGTCGAATAGACGAAGCTGGCGTCGCGGTGAATAAGACACTCAGATCTATAAGTGCTGACGAACGGACGACATGCTCCATGAGAATGCGGACTCCGTATATTGACATATGTCATTGAACAATAGGAACTCTATTGAAGGTTCGTGGCATCCGTAAGTACATGGCAGGTCACGTGCAGGAAGATATATAAGGGTGTCAAGGTTGATGTTGAAACGTTGACCGGTGACCGGGAGTCTGATCCCCGTAACACACCTGAAGTTCTCGCCAAGCAAACTTGAACAGGTTCGTCGTCTCCTCTGGTGCGCCATTTGCTCAAGTACTCACTTCAAGTAGCTTCGCTATGACAATTGTTAACTATTTTTGTTACACCGTTCGTTGGGAGTGGCTCGAAGATGAGGCTGTTGCTACTGGATGGGAGCTCGACGCCGCGCACACTGGTCGCTACTTTGCCAGAGAGCTCATGGGTGAGGCAGGACTCGGAGGGAAAGCTAGGCTCCACTATGTTTGGAACAAGCATGGCCGATTTGTCTGCATCGTACTTGCCTCCAACAAATCTGATCCCCGTGCGCCGAACATGCCAGTGGGGACGGAACCACCCCCCGAAGAATACGAGGCTTTACGGGTACTGTTGAGAACCGAGAGGAAACCTCAGTGGCGAAGATTTGAGGTTTGAATTCTGAATGTGAGCGACTTGTGATTGGGCCGCACTGAGGTTACTGACACGAAGGGCTAAGGAGCATCTGCTTTTACCACCACAGCTGTATCATATCATGTACTTGCGACAGTCAGCGAAGCTTATAGTTTGGTGTCTGGTGTTATGACCGCCCAACATGACATTCTAGCTTGATATACATTTATTTTATGTGCACTTGGCGACCGTGATAAACGCGTTTGAAGGCCGACAACACGGCGAATAAAGCATCTAAATCTGAACTCATACTGATGCTAAGTGTGATTGAGCAGCACCGAGGACGCCCGACTCAGGCACAGGCCTACGGCGCGAGAAACCTCAAGGAACTCATTTCTTTGATCGATAGCGAGAATTCGAGACTAGGCTTCACGTAGGGAGGTTAGATAATATTACTTGACATTGTGGAGAATAAAACACCTAGAACTCGTAAGTGCTACCGGTTAGTTGACCGTGAGGACCGTGATCTGCGGGTGCATGTTGGCAAACGACCAATGAACCTACTTATCGCGTTAGTGTGACGGTCGTCATAACAAATGACTGCAGAACCATAACCATATACCGGAAGGATAATGTTTTCCAATGACGTACTACTACCCAATCAATCGACCGGGAGTGGGTCTTTAACATCGGTCCAGGGTACTGGTGCTTACCCTCATCGACGTGCCTATCCACTTTGTGAGAAACCGGCTTCATACATGATAGTCAGACGTATTTCTCTGGGTCCAAGCGATGTCAGTAATACCAAGACAAACGCAAAAAAAAACTTACATGTAGTGCAATGACAGCGAAGTGTACAAAGGCCCAGATGCTGGTAAACGCCCCTAGCTATATCAAGCGCGAGCTCGTCACTGATTAACCACATTATGCCAATGATTCGTGTATGCCCTGCAAACGACACTCCCGCCGCTATGCAGATGGTCTCTTCGAAAAGAACCTCGTCTCTCTTTGCAACCTAGCGCGCGGATAGGAAAGTGAGCCCACTGTGCGGTTAGGACAAACGAAATGTCAGATACTATCGGATGGCGTTCATTGGCAAGATGGAGTTCACCATGAGTTGAGTTTACGTCGTGTTGGGCTCCGCAATGGGAAATACGGAACTCAGTTCGCCTCCTTCGTCAGGGCAAGTACGTCCTCAGCCGTTCCAGAACAAAGTTCCTTGAGCGGACGGCGAGTTTCCGATGTCGTCCTGATATTTTCCAGCTTGGTATTCTGGGAATTGAAATGACGAGATCGAATGGTTCCGAAGACCAAGTATGAATTGGGGGATCTGAGCGCAAAGGACTTGGCTGGGTACTGAAAATACGCGATAGGAGACCGGGCGTCTGTTCGAAAGTGCAGATGGATGGATTGGTCGTCACGTACTGAGGGAGCCAGAGCATCCAGGTCCAATCCGACGTACAGAAGAGCCCTCTAATTGCTGGGAGCCTGATGTAGTACAGGCCGCTGACGACTGCTAGTATTTTACGAGCGTGGCGAGCGGCGCTCTTTGCATGGGCTAGGTGCGAGATTGCCAGCGGGTAATGCGGAGGGTGTGTGTGAACTTTGATGACGATGACACTGACAGCCAACTCTTCCAAAGTTGCGTCAACACCGACGCCCTGCTTCACTCTGCGGATTTTCGCAATACAGCGTCAACGAGATGCCGCCGAATGTGACTGGTGAGCACAGGTCGCTGGATAAGCTGTACATCAATGTTCACCATTAATTCGCTTGTAAGACCACAAAATTATCGAAGTCGAGGACCGCAATCCCATGAATTCCGTTGCCTTCTTGCAGGACGCGGAGCGAATTGTAGGCGGTGGAGACGAAGGGGCGCTTCGATTCTGGAATGTCAAAGACGGTCGACAGGCGGGCGCGACGGCGTGTGGGGATGGTGTCCTCACTATTGCTGTGTCCAAGGACGGCCGACTCGTCGTATGCGGCACGAAAAGTGGGTTGGTGACAGTGTGGGACACGACGACGCTGAACAAGGTGGTCGAGATCAAGGGTCACACTTACTGGGTCGTTGCTGTTGACATCTCACCCGACTCGAAGACAGTTGGAACGGCTTCGTATGACGGCGCGGCCTCTATTTGGGATATAACGACCGGTCAGCTCTTCGTCGGTCTCTTGCAGGCGAGTTCTGGTGCCGCGTTGGTGTCCCTCAAATTCTCTACCAGTGGCAAGTGTGTTGCTACCTCTCCCTTCTCTCAGGATTCTGTCGCCATCCGCGATACTCAAAATGGACGATTACTCGTCAACATTCCAGTCAGGCTCAGCTCGAATGGCAACGAACCGACGGTTCCCCTCGCTTGGTCGGGCGACGATCAACAACTTTTTACTGTATCCTACGACGGCCACATTCAATGTTTTGACCCGTCCTCCGGATCCCTGCTGTCCAAGTGGCCAATCCACAGTGGTTCCCAGCCTGCATCAATTGTCCTATCAAACAGCGGAAAGTTTATTGTAGCTTCCGCTGATTCTTCAATTTCATTCTGGGACACCTCTACTCACTCACAAATTGGTTCAGTCATCGCCCACACTGGATCAGTGCAATCGATTGCACTCTCCCCTGATGATGGATGTCTTGTGAGCGGTGGGCGGACAGGCAGGAAGGTCATCGTATGGGATCTGCGGAATATTCTTCCCGAGTCTTACCGTCGCGTTCTTCCTAGAAAGTCGGCGGTTCGTGACGCTACCAACTCATTTCTTTTAACTACAGGCTAATTTCTGTTCTCAGGTGGCACTGTTACATCTTAGCGGCCCGGCATACGAATTGTGGACTCAGGGCGATCTGAAGAAGGCTGAGGGGGTAGTTACAGAAGAGATGACGCATTCTTCGTACCCTGCCCACTATTCGCTGGCGAATCGCGCGCTTATACGCGCGCGTTTGCAAGACTGGAATGGGAGTTTGGATGATGCCCAACAAGTAAGGGAATATTGCAATCCTCAATTGCTTGTATTGACACTCGTACGCGTCATAAAGTCTCTTAAAGTTCAGCCGTCCGTCATCGGTTACATCGCAAAGGCCATGGCACGCATTGGTGAAGGAGAATTCAAAGCAGGGATTCGTATCTTCGACCTTACATTCATGCATTGCAGCCTTGAAGAGATCACATTCCTGTTTCTAATCCGCGTATGTGTGTTTGTGCTGGATGTTCCTTGTCATTAATCCACAGGTTTTCGTCTAGTCCGTTATACTATTTGAGACCGGGGAACGAGATGACGCGATGGCGCGCGTCCACGACCTCATTGATACCACGGATGACAAGCAAACTTTATATACTGTCCAGGCATGTTGTAGACTTAGCTGGATCACGAGGATGCGTCTCTGACGTTCTCCACAGGCCCATATGTTTGCTCTTCGGGGAAACAAGATCATGGAGGATGGTGACTATGATAGTGCAATCAAGTTGTTTAAACTTCCGCAGGTTCAATCATTATGTCAGAAAAGTCCTCGCCTCGAGGCTGTTTCACTTGTAAGCGATGTTGTTTCGAGGCTCCTGTGGTGAAAACTTACCTATCTTGAAAGATCTTTGGATGGAAATTCGATGGACTTGCTCTGTCAGTCCGACGGCAGCTGTGCGAGGCGTTACATGCCACTGGTCGCATGAAGGAGGCTGCAGAAGCTCTTCTTGACACGGTTAGCATTTTAGGTGAAAGCATCCGAGCAAGTGAGGTCGCCAGTAACTGGATTGCTGGTGAGTATTTCGTAGATGTTCAATTGTTGCACAGGCTAACACACATTGTCAGAATTTACGAGAAGATGTGTTGCAGCCTTTGAGAGCATGGGGGACGCTGCGATACACACCCAGTCCTACAACGAAGCCATTGAACAATATTCAATCGCGTTGTCTCTCAATCCCCCCGCTTCCCAGGGGTTATACCTTAAACGGAGCAAAGCACGAGCGATAATAGGCTTATGGGAGGACGCTATTAACGACGCAGATGAGGTATGGTTGTTCTTTATCTCGCGACAATTTGTGATGACGTGCTCGTAAGGCTATTATCCTTGACCCTGTGTGCCCCTGGGGCTACGAAAGAAAACACGCGGCGCTCCATGGTGCTCAACGGTTTGACGAAGCCGTCAATGCATTCACTCAGATGTTTTCGGC
Organism: Boletellus ananas; assembly: GCA_038089895.1. Lineage (NCBI taxonomy): Eukaryota > Fungi > Basidiomycota > Agaricomycetes > Boletales > Boletaceae > Boletellus > Boletellus ananas. The sequence continues at coordinate 11,644 of JBBPLS010000217.1, read as the reverse complement.
AACTGAGAATTCCTCTGACCCAGGGATTCGTAGTAAGTCTTTCCATAGCCAATGAATGTTTGATTGGACATTCTCCACAGAACAGCGCAATAAGTATATACCGCCCTCGACGACAGTGGCTGCCATTGATGCAGCAATCCATGAGACCTTCAAGACCTGCCCTCTCGTGCTCATTGATATCAAGACCGGCCTTCTCTGCGATGGACCCGAGAGAACTCGTGTATTTAAAGCCGATCCATCTTTCAAGGAGCTGGTTTCCTCCATGACGGAGGAACTAGATGAAAATTACATCTTACAGGTCGTTTCTGGATATTTTCGATACGTCATGTTTTCCCATACATGGCAAGGGAAAGAGCCATCATTCCAAGAGGTCAACGTGGTGAAATCAGTGTGGGTTCTACCTCCATCGTTGTTGAACGACAAGCTGCGCAAATTCTGTGAAATGGTTCGTGATGACGGTTACCGCTGGGCCTGGAGCGATACATGCTGTATCAACAAGAGTACTGCTGCGTTGTTGAACCATTCACTTATTTCCATGTACCGGTGGTATGAAGACTCCGCAGCTACGCTCGCTCTCCTTGTAGGCGTAACATCTCCATCACAACCAGGTGACCTCATGAACAGTTTATGGATGACGCGGGCATGGACGCTCTTGGAGCTACTTGCATCCAAGGTCATTCGTTTTTATGACAGCGAATGGAAACCCTACCTCGATGACGCTCGCACCAATCACAAAGAATCCCCTGTGATCGTGCAGGAACTGGCGAACACTCTTGGGGTCGCACCAGAAATTATCACAGGTTTTTACCCGGGCGCGCTAGGGATTCGTGAAGTGCTCCGCTTGGCTTCGACACGCACTGCGACCATCGAAGAAGATACAGCATACTCCTTGATTGGCATTGTAGGTAGTAATCTCGCACCGAACTATGGCGAAGGCGAAGCAGCCCTTGGACATCTCTTGGAAGAAATCTTGACCCGTTCGGGTGAAATAGGCGTGCTCGCCTGGGCGGGGGAGTCCTCTAGTTTCAACAGTTGCCTTCCCGCCTCCGTCTCTGCCTACAAGCAATCACTGTACATGTCGACGGTAGTAACCGAGGACAAAATAGACGCACGGGTCGCGACGCTTCGGACCACATTATCCAAAGAAGAGGTGATGACCATCTATGATCGAATTGTTCGCTTGCCACCCGTTATCGGTGCTCACCGTCGATTACATCTTCCATGTGTTGTGTTTCCTATCAAGAGACTACGCCGCCATCAAGACAACAGATATTCGGCCAAAACCTCCACTCTCGGGGATGTGGAGTTCCAGACGGCGGATGTCCTCCCGCTCGCCGAACCACGCAAGCTGGTGTTTGTACATCCCTGGATCTGTGGCCTCCTGGACCGAACCGAGACCCTTGGTAGACTCCCTTATGAAGACGATTCTGAGACGGATATTGACTACGACTCCGATGTCGACTTCAACGATACTTTGGACCTCGATTCCAGTGTTACCTCTGGTGTTGGTGCTACTACCCCCTTGATCGTCAATGTGGAATCCACACGATCGCGCCTATCGCTGTTTCCCTCTCCATCCTTGATCGGTGGCCGCTTGGACGACTGCACTCGCGCGCTGCGGCTCGTCGTCCGCCTTGAGCAACCATTCAGCGCGCTGCTGTTCCAACAAACGTCCAATGGAAAGTTTAGGCGGGTCGCTGCCGAGCACGAGATCATCGCTCAGCCACGCCAGATTACCCGTTCCAAGGACGTTCAAACGGCCGTGCTGGAGGTGTTGTGACCAGGAGTGATTAGACCTTGGCTCGCGTTTATTCATTTATTTATCTTATTCAATCATTTGTTTGTCCATTTCACTATGTCGTTGCTTTGCTCCTGCTTGCCTCCCGCGTGTCGCCTCAGCTCAGATACTTCCCAACGTGTCTGAACCTGGCAACTATGCCAATGGTCGTCTTGAACCCCAGGTTGCACTCCCAGCCATGAATACCTGGACCATGTCTAGCGCTTGAGGTGGCAGTCCTGGTGCGTTCCGATCCCATACCACAAAGACCCTTGAACGTGCCCGTGAGGGGCCTGAGGGCAGGGCCGATAAGAGCAGTCATTCGGGGGGTATTGTGTCCCTCCTGGTGAAACACGGCCTTGAGGATGCAGGTTGTGCGCAGCAGGGGCAAGGCTCCCGATTCATCTCAAACGAGTTTCGTAACAATTCGAGTCATGCATAGGGAACGGTCTTCGAGGTCCCGAGAGGGCCAGGCCCAAATCGAAAACGAAGACCAATACGACTCCGACGGTTGGCCATAGCATGTATATGATGATCTCACGGGCCGCGGCGGCTCTGGTGCCAGTGTAGTGGCCAGGACCCTCTGCCCAAGCAGTTTTTTTTTTCTCCTTGATAGACGCACACTGTTTTCCTCTTTCATAGGCTCGCATCATGACGCCGTTTGCATCGGAACTGAGAGGTGATATTATGAAGGAACAAGCGTCAGCGAGTGAAGTCACATTGACAAACCCAAGCGATGCACCCAGGCGCCGCATCATCGCCTCGCCAATCGAGGCTCGTTTGAACGAAATGAGAAGGAAGGCTCGACAAAAGCAGCTATAATGGGGAGGCCTGTGCAAGGTATGACGAAGGCACGACGACTCGGGAGCGAAGATGAGCCGGAGGCGTTGTGCCAGAACGTTGACAAGCCATCTTGATACACGCATGCAGCGGCGTTGGCACAACCCGGTGCCCGCAAAACTGAATGTAGTAGAGATCAAATGGAGAGGAATGTTGTTGCGGTCATTTCCCGAGGCCCAAGCGGTCATGTGAGCGACTTGATAGGTTATTCCGCTGATGCGGTGGCAGCAAGGAGTAGTGCCTTGGGGCAAGCCTAGGGTAACTACGTAAGCAACCTGTCTCCATCTGGCAGAATACAGGCGGGTCGCTCTGAGGCCGTCCACCACATCGAGCTCAGATTCTGCATACAGCTACCATACGACATTTTCCGAACGAATGGCCTCAGAAAGTGATCGTCATCCTCAAATACGATTCTTGCTTTTCACTGTTGATCAAAACCTTGGATCTGTCGGAAGAGTGCTCTTCGCATACAGTGCGCAAGTAAACGAGGGACTAGCCGACAGCCGAACTTGCCAAGCTGGTCGACGGGATCTGGGATGATGCTTGGTCTCAATCACTCTCGGATGGACCCGCACGCTATGAACCAGGCTGCTCGAAGTGGGCAGACATGCGGCTTGCATGATGACCTATTCGGATGACCTCCATTTCACTCTTCGGGCCCGTGACATCTGCCCGCGAACGTGGTAACCTGGGGGAGGCAACGAGATCGGGAAAAATAAAGGATAATGGTGTGTTTCTGGCCTACGATATGAACACATGGCAAGTGCGCGAGGGTCATTAGATGTCTGGCTGACCTCAATGGTAGACCGACAACTCACAGTAATTTGACCATAGAGGTCCTGCAGCAGGTTGGGTTGAATCGAGAAGTACCGGACCGGATCCGGAGCCATCGCAATCCCGGGTACTGTATGATCTCACAGTACTGCCTATCATGCCTATCACACGCTGGCTCACGTGGTCCAGGGACAACACCTAGGTTCTGCATGCCTGGGGGCAAGAACTAATGCCTGTGGTACGCGTGCATACTGGTTTGGGAAGTCATGCTGCAGTGCAAGCCAGTGCCGACTCATCGTCGTACCAACACCAGCATAAAGTCTTCACCGGGGCTCGAACAAATCGGAACAATGTACATGACATTGATTACCAAATCTGGATGGCACTGGCTGGATGTCGACATACTGGACCCAATGTCGTCACTTAAAGCTTCCGGCGGAAAGGAACGTTGACTGCACAGGATGGCACAAACTTGCCCCTGGAAAACAAGGATCGACCTGGATGCTGTACGAAGGCGGACACCGCATCATGGCTCTCGGCACTGATTCGGCAGTCTCGTACAACCTCGGCAGGAGTCGAGGTCGCCCTTGCACCTGAACATTGAGTTCTGGATAGTCATAGGTTCACCACAGATATAAAGCTGGCAAGAAGTATCGGCGGAACCCATCAGCATGGAAACCCTACTTTCCCTCGGCGCACTCATAAGCTTGCTTCTTCATTCTGCCTTTTACATTGGTTTTATCTTGATCTCTAGGAGGCGCAACGGCAACACAGAGAAGTCCATCGTCCAGAGAGAGTCCTCTCTCGAGAAGGCTGTCGGCAGGCATGGAAAACCCACCAGAATCTTTGTTCCGAACGTGCTTGCCAGATGGCCGTGGCCACGACGGATCAATCCGAGTTACACCACGCTCAAGACGGAGGCTGATGCATGGATGACGAGCTTTAGAGCATTCAGCCCCAAGGCCCAGGATGCCTTTAACCGCTGCGACTTCAGTAAGCTCTTCTTCGATTGCCTGTCTGTGTTCTCATTCTGTTTGATAGGTCTTCTCGCTTGTCTGGCTTATCCACGAGCAAGCAAAGGTATGATCACAGCGATACACCAATCAGAGTGTATGCTCAATTATATATTCAGAACACGCTAGAGCTGGTTGTGATCTCATGGACGTGTTCTTCTTGTTCGACGAGTATTCCGATAGGTCCACTCCCTCAGAGGTCCGTAAGCAGAAGGACGCGATAATGGACGCTTTGCAGAAACCCCATACTCCACGCCCGAAAGGGGAATGGATAGGTGGAGAAGTAGTTCGCCAGTAAGTATGCCCTCCTTAATGTTTTCAACAACTCTCACTCGAAGGTAGATTCTGGGAACGGACGATACAGAACGCCACAGAAGTCTCGCAAAAAAGGCTCATCCAGAGCATGGATGAATACCTTGAAAGCGTTGTACAGGAGTCCATCGATAAAAGGGATCGCCGTGTTCTGGACGTCAAAAGTTATATCGATGCACGACGCCTTACGAGCGGAGTGAAGCCCTCGTTTTCGATATACGAACTAGGGCTCAACATCCCTGACAAAGTCATGATGCATCCTCTGATTCAGGAAATGATCTTAGCGGCCGTTGACATGGTCGCCTTTTGCAATGTCAGTGGGAGTTCATGAAAGGATTCCTTGTACTACGATGCTGACACAGATTGATCCGAAGGACATCTTTTCTTACAATATGGAGCAACTGCGGGGCGATGACCTGCACAACATCATCACGTGTGTGATGCACGAACACGATACGGACGTGAATGGCGCTATGTTGTGGGTGGAAGATTATCTTCTCCGAGCCGGAGAAAGGTTCCATGCTGCACGGGCTGCACTTCCCGAGTGGGAAGAACCCCTGGACTCGCAGGTACATGAGTATTGCGATGGGCTAGGCCAGTGGGTGCGTGCGCTTGACGACTGGAGTTTCGAGAGCGAGAGGTACTTTGGCAGCAAGGGCACTGAGATTAAGGAGAAGAGATGGATGTCGCTCCTGCCGAAGAAGACCACGACAGAAATTGGCCCCGTGCATATTGATGGCTCCCTTTTGTGATCGTAGATTAACACTAACTTTACACTTGTCGTCTGCACTACGAGTCTACATAATCTGTTGTCCACGTTTCGTTATAACTGATAGTGCGTATCCAAGAGGCATGAATCTTGGCAGCCCTGAGACAATCTGCTATGGAACAAGTGATGCTGACCAAGTGTGGCAATGCCTTTTGACCACTTGTGCCTAGTGGCATAGTGATAGCGCCCACAGTGCCGAAAGAGAGGACAACGTCCACATTGATTAACCTCCAGGCCGAGCCTCCGGAAGCACGACTTACATGGCAGGCCGGTTACAGAAGGAACATTGGGGCGACGGCCACTTCTGTGAGGCAACCCATGGGGAATCAATTAATTGCCTCTGACCTTCCATGACCACCGCACTGGTGGGGATAGGGTGATTCGACATATTACCACTTCGTCAAGAAAATCATCCATGTGACCCGGAAGGTGGTGGCAATGTCGCCTCCTGTCCAACCACGATGCATCTCTTATGCTCACCGCTACGTATCTCCCGCACTCTTCACTCATTCACATCTCATAGTGTCAGCCTGAGGAATCGTCAGTATGATACCATTGGCTGACCTTGTTTCACTGCGTCGCAGCCGACATGATGTCATCACGCATACCAAAGCCATGAATATGTGAGGCTGACAGTTCTGACCCCGTTCTACAGGACCATAGCATGACTATGCCTAAGAAGCTGGACGCGAAGGAGTACGTCTATACTTCGAAATCTGGAAGCTTGTGGACGAAGGACGACCTTGCCGCTTACAATGCTCGGGTCGAGTTCCAGGAGGCGACCTTTTTCAACACTACGGTACCCCTTCCCGACCCTGTCGCCATCCCAGAGGAGATCCTGGATGCTCTTGACCCGGGTCAGACCAAGACCGACACTGGATACGCATTCATGCGTGCCCTTGGATTTGCCTCCCGCCGGCACCACAAGGAAGCCGCCATTGACAATTTCGCTGTAGCTCTTCTCCGCGCCTGCGGGTATGCCTCAAAAGGAAGGGCTATCCGCACCCGAAACAAGCTTCCGCTCGATATGCGCAAGAAAACAACGTTGGCGATCGCAAACGTGTCCATCGTGGATGAGGACGACATTGTTTGTTACATACAGGAAAATAAACGAGGGGCGTCCAGCGTGGACCCCGCCCCCCAACTCCTTGCCGAGGCAATTGCGGCGCACGCTTCCAACATGAACATATCACCGCATCACCCCCAACCATTCATACCCGCGGTCCGCCTGGCCGGAACAATGCCTACATTTTATAAGATTCCGGTTACTGCGTCTCTGGTCACAGCCGTCCGGGAGGGACACCGCCCGAAGAACGAGACGGTTATTCACGCCTACAGGCCGATTATACCCAAGCAGCCCGGGATGATGTCAGCCAACAACAGACGCATCGTTTTTTCCTGTTTTCGCGCGTTCAGTCGGTTCGTCGCTTAGCAACATCCTTAGATGGCGATGACTTGGCGGTTTCTGAGCTAAAGCGACGGACCGTAAGCGGGTAGACCCTGGTTTAACAAGTGTACAGTGTACTGCGCAGACGATTTATGCAAAGTAAATATATGTGTCGCGAACTAGAACAAGCTCGAACACCTCCATCTTCAGCGCTCACTGAGTCCGTAGGAGACGTGAGATGCTGCTCTGAACCACAATCTTCTTCATGATCGTCGGTTCCTGCGCTCGAGAAAAAGGCGCGCACTGAACATCGGCACGGAAATACGAGGAAATGAGAGGCTTACGGTCTGTCAGACCCTCTTCCTTCACCTTGCGTTCGATCGCTCCCATGGCCTCGTTCACCACCCCATGGTAAAAGTTCCCCCGCCTTCATCAGCTCTTCCACGAACGGTATCCACGGCCCGTGGGCTTTGGCAAATGCCCAAAACGACAGGAATGCCATACCCTTCGACGCCTCCAGCATTGCAAGAATCTGTTCCACCACCTCAAAGTACCTCTTTAGCTCCTTGTCCGACTTGAACTCGCCAAAGAACGCGAAGATGGCACTGATGTCCGCCTTGATGCGCTCCGTCTCCGCCGGTAGGCGCAACTTCGGCGAGTTCGCGGGCGCGGCGAGGTACGTGATGAGGAACGTGTCCGACAGACCGTCCACCAATAGCTCGAACAGGAGCGGCTTGACAAATTGCTGGTCGGACATGTAGTCCTTCATCGTCACGACGACCTGTCCCACAATACCATCGTACCAAGCCACCTGGAAGGATTGCTTCTTGGCTGGCTTGAGATCGTTGGAGACGACTGCGACGAATGTCTGCAAGCACTTCTCGGCGACATCCAGATTACCGTCAATGGCGTCGTCGAGCTTCCGGTTGACCGGTAATCGATAATTTCCGGAGACGAGGGGTTCGAGCTTGCCGAGTAACGCCTCCGTGCTGTCGGCCGACTTGATCTGATCATTGGCGAGCGCCAGACAGCACTCTGCCAGGTCGACGACAACCTCGTCAGGCTTCTCCGCCTGTTTCTTGAATTCCATCTCGACCACCTTAGTCCATTGGTCCTGTATTCCCCGCATCACCCGGCTAATCTCCTTCACGACCCGCGCGAGAATTGCACCCTGACCGCTCTCCATCACCGCATCAATCTGCTGGCTCACCATGTGGAACAAGATGGTCGCACCCTGAGTCCCGTAGAGGCCGTCGCTGTCTACCTCTGGTTGGATCGACCGCGTCGTGAATTCCCGGATCTGAGATAGGATTCAAAGTCAACGATCAACTGAGAAAGTCGCTGAACCAAATTTTGATAGGATGCGGCAGAGGCCCGCTTTGCCTGGTGCACCGACCATTTCCTTCGTCTGCTCAAAGCTACGGTGAGCCATGGGAACCGGAGCACGAAGACATCAGCGCACAGGTGCGCATTCAGAAGCTAGCGAGCATTCATCGCGTGGCGAGGGATCCCTACCGGTTCTCAGGCTGGCCCCATACGCGAGATGCAGGTGGGTCGAATACGCGTGCGCTCGCGACCAGTTGATATGACTATCACATAGGTTTGGAATGGCAATTCGGATGGATGGATCATCTTCGAGCTGCAGCACTTCCTTCTGCTACCAACAGCGCTGAGTCCGGCGAGGTGGCAAGACTGGCGGAGAACTTGAACTTGCAACGTGCCATTCTGCGTCACCTCGGAACGTTGGATTGCATCCATTTACTGCAGAACACCAAGGTCGAGTCGATTCAGCCCTGGGCCGATGGAAGTGGATGGCCTCTAGTTCACTTGTCTGATAGCAAGACTGTTGTGAGTTTCCCATCGGTGTGATCTATTCTTGTTGTGAACTGTCTTCGAGGTAGGTGCAGATGGATTCGCTTCGCCTGTCCGCACATACGCTGGAATTTCCTCCTATGGATGGTCATACGACACCCAAGCTGTAGTCGCTATGCTGAACCATGCACCGCGAGGTACATTCGAGAGGCCTGATCATGCGAGCCTCGTCTGGAAAGTATCATTGGGTCGATGTTCCTTTTTGCTCTTCGCTGGCAAATTTTGTGAGTTTCTGCTGGCATTTCGACCCTGCTTCGGCGACTGAACGTATCATGAACAGATTAGGATATGCATGTTGGCTCTGGGATTACCTTCGACGATCCCGAACCCAGGGGTACTTCGTGCCTCTCAGTGGTGGTGTCGACCGTTGCGCTATCGCAGTCATCATGTATTCCGCGTTTCGCCTAGTCACTGAAGCTGCAAGACGCGCGAGTAAGTGTGCTCGTTCCCTCGTGCTCTTGACCATTTATACCGCACACTATTTGACAGATAAGTAGGTTATTGCTGATGCCCGATGCATCGTGGGAGAGCCATCCCTTCCGACCCCAGAGAGTTCTGAGATCACCTGTTCCACACGTGCTGCATAGGAACCAAGAGCTCGCCAGTGGAATCAGAATCAGAGCGGAATGTTTTCCCCGAGTGATTAGGAGGTATTGCTTTTCGTCTTAACGTCAAGTCTGGCAATCATGCAATGCGTCAGCTACCGTGTCGACCTCAGCATGGACACCCTGGTCACTACTGTTCCGGACCTGTTTGTATTTGTGATTCGCGTCGCGTGGAGGTACCACAGCCGAGAGCTTGGCATTGCAGAACATCCAGGTGAAGGCTGCTTGTGCCACCCCCGTACACTGTGCTCACGAATTTGTTCCTAGGCCCGGCTGCGTATGGTTCTTTCTTACATGTTTAATCAGCTTCTTCCCTGGGTTAGAGACAGGGTGAACTACTTGTATTTGGCAACGCCAAAGTAGACGAGAGGCAAGTCGTCCCTGCTATGTGCCACGAAATCTGACCTGAGGCTGGTAGTCTGCATGGATACCTGACTGAATACGATTGTTCGGCAGGTGGACCTGCACATATACCCGATCTGTCAATTCTTGATGGTCTGTGATAAGCGGATATCAATCCTATTGGGGGGATCAGCAAAACAGTCGTGAAGAAGTTCATCGCCTACGCAGATGGTACTTTTGACTTGTTAATCCTTAGGAGGTACGAATCTTGGCGCAACAACTCGCCCCTATGATTGACAGACACTGGACAGCTTTTTGGACGCTATCCTGACTGCCGAACTGGAACCCACTTCCAAGACCTATGTGTGGTCAAACGAGGCGAGAACGCATAATTTATAGCTCATGTGTAAACAGGATTGATCAGGATTTTTTTTTTGCAGGCTGACATGGGAATGACTGATGACAAGCTCTCCATCTTCGGGCAGCTTTGCAAGGGGGAAAAGTGTGGTCCGTACAGCATGTTCACAAAGTTGGTATACAAGTGGGGGCTGCTCTTGTCACCCATCTAGGTAAGGAACCATGATACTCATTCTAGAAAAAACTTTATCATCACTCCTGCTTTGCATAACACCCAAATAAGACTAGTCAGATTGCAGAGAAGGTGAAGCTATTCTTCTTGGAGTATGTGCAGAATATGTACAAGATGACAACTTTAACCCTATCCACCATGCAGCAAGTCAGCTATTTACCTTGTCTCATTGTTCTCCAAGCTCACCTGGCATCCTGCTCTATCCTAACCTCACCATTCAGCAATCCTATAGTCCAGATGATAACAGTATGAATGCTCCCCTGCCACATCATGGATGCTGACCCACTGGTCCTGACAGGGTTCAACCTTCATCTGCCCTTATGTCTGTTGAGGTTCCCTTGGCAGTTCAGGGGCATTTATCAGGTTGCAGCTGTACTGCCTGACAGATCAAACATAGATGGGGTGATGTCTTGTTTGAGATGACTTTATGGTGTGGAACTTTGAGTTGACATTGTTTCTTAACTCTTGAGCATGTATACAATCTGAAAATTATAGAATCATGTTGCAAGTGACATTTTGATCAAGAGTGAGATATGATCATTGAGTAAGATTGTTGCATGATATTTCAAGAACTAAAAAACAGAAAAATGCTATCTCACTAATTAATAATTTGTTTAAAGGCTTCAAAATAAGCAAGTAGGACCCTTCTGTTATCCAATGGCACCATAGTATGTGTGTCAAGGTGATGCAAATGATGTGGCACCACAGGAGCATGGGCATGAACAACTGTTTTCTCTCTAGGATACTCCCCTAAGTCTATAGCATCAATAAGACCTGTGGAGACTGGGACTTTGTAGAAGATAGGTGAGGTCCCTATCATAGTGATGGCAGGCATGATTTTGGTTTTCTGGAGTGATGGAGAGCTAGATCCCAAGTTCTTTTCCATGACCCCATGGTTTGCAGCAGATGCAGCAATTGCTTTGGCAATGACTTGAGGCTGGGGATCAATGTAACCTCCATTCAGGTAGGATTTGTCTTCTTGGACAACCAGATGGATGAGATCATTTTTTAAGTTTGAGACACAGACATCTGCCTTGGCATCTTTGTCCTTATGACAGATGGGGAAGAGTATATTCTTTCCTATCTCAACAATTCTTTCCCTCCCAGTATAGCCACAGGCTTGAAGGAGAGCTGCTGTGAAGTAAGCAATAGGTAACTCCACACCCAGTGGATCAGCTAGTGACAGCTCCATGGTGCGAAGCAGGGAAAAGGCATCATCTGTTGTTGTCTCATCAGCTGTGGTGACTTTGAGCACTTCTTCAGGTTTTATGACAGGGTCTGGGAGGCAAGATATCCCAAAGAAGGTCTTCATGTCTTGGAACTCAGCATGGATGTTGCATGCACTCAGATCAGCATAAGTCCAA
>JBBPLS010000216.1:0-36768 GCA_038089895.1 Boletellus ananas | reverse complement strand
CTGGTGCTGGGGCTGGTGCTGGTGCTGGGGTTGGTACTGGGGCAGGGGGTGCTCACCGAGGTTGAGGTCTCAGGGGTGTGAAGACTGGGGATGTTATGGGGCTAGGATTGCTGGGGTACTGGGAGGCGAAAAGCCTATGACGATGTCTGGGGGTGGGGGGCTGGGGTGTTTCTGGGGTATGAGGGGTCGATGGAGATGTCGACGTGAACTCCTCGTCTGAGGACTCTGGGGCTATGATACGAGGTATGGTGGCTAGGGGTGTCCTACTCCTCAATAGGAGGGATGCTGGAGATTCTTGATCTTTTGTTACGCAGGGCGTACCTTGAGTGGTCGAGACTAAGTTCCAATGGGCAGGATGCTCATGAAGAGGTACAACTCAGCCCAAGGGATGAGGGACTATATGTTTGTTGGAACGGACTAGGATGAAGGGCCCAAAGGCAACAAGGGACAAGGATGCCTGAGGAGGCCTGAGGGACTTGGGTGGACTCAAGAGTACACGTATATTGCACAGATTGAGAATGGGGATACAAGTGGTAAGGTAAGGGTTTATATATGAGAAGAAGTGGTGCACAGACCAGGCCGAGCAAAGGGGACGCGTAAGTGTAGAATGTCATGGAATGTGATGGAATTGGAAAGTAAGTAAGCAACGATGACAATCATTGCTGCAGAAGACTAAACGAAGATGACGAAGAAAAGGGGAAAGCTAAAGTGGTAAAATGCTCACACGGGAGCCACTCGTGATGATAATGAAATGGAGATAGTTGTAGAAGTAAACTCTGAAGATAGGGGAACGTCGGGGGCGAAGTAGAGAAAGAAAGAAGATACCGCAGTATACGAGGGAAACTGTAACACCTGCTGGTCCCTCTTTCTCCAGGATTTCGACCTCATTTGGCAGGTCACCCCAGGCTCCCACATGGCCCCAGCCGATGCCCTTTCCCAAAAGGATTCTGTAGACACCACCCTCAACAATGCCTCCACTCCTATCCTTCCAGATCCCCACATCATCCAAGCCCTCAATCTCTCTTTAGCTAAATCTATTCGCTTCTCCTCCACTTCTGATCCTCTTATCCTTCATGCATTACATAGTCTCTAGGAAGGATCTCCTCTCTTCCCCCGTTCCTCTCTCTCTGACTGGACCTTTGATAATGGTCACCTTTACTATCGACAACACATGTATGTACCCCCTGCCTCTCACTCCACTCTCCTGCACACCCTACATGCCTCCCCCACTACTGGTCATATGGGATTCTTTTGTACCAAAGCTCTTTTAGAATGTGATTTTTGGTGGCCTGGTCTCGCCACTTTTGTCAAGAACTTCATTGCCAGTTGTGCTCTCTGTCAACAGTCCAAGGCAAACACTCACCCCACCACTCCTCTGCTCACCCCAATTCCCTCCTCCACCACTCTCCCCTTCCGTCAACTCTCAATGGACCTCATCACCAATCTTTTGTTGTCTGCTGGGTTTGATTCCTTGCTGGTCATGGTCAACCATGGCCTTACAAAGGGGGTAATTCTAATTCCCTGCCTCAAAACCATTGATGTAGCGGGAGTAGCCCAACTCTTTTTCAACAACATCTTCAAAAGGTTCGACCTCCACAACTCTATCATATCTGATCAAGGTCCACAGTTTGCCTCCACCTTCGCTTGAGAACTTGCTTGTCTCCTCCACTATGATGTCTGCCTCTCCACCACCTATCACCCACAGACCAACAGACAAACTGAATGAGTAAATCAGGAGATTGAGACTTATCTCAGGATATTCTGCACCAACAAACTGCATACCTGGTCCATGTTCATTACCACCACAGAATTCCAGCACAATTCCTCCCCCCACTTGTCCACCAAAGCCTTCCTGTTTTCCCTCATGCTTGATTATGAACCCCATGCCTACCCCCCTCTTGGAACCACATTCATTCCTGCCCTCACAAACTGACTTTCCCACCTGGAAGAATCTAGAAAGGAAGCCCTTGTGGCCTATGAATTGGCCTGACAACTAATGACCCAACACATCACCTGGAAGTTCACCTCCTGGAAGGTTGGAGATAAGGTCTGGTTAGAAGCGACCAATCTCTGCATTCCTTATCCTTCTAGAAAACTTGCTCCAAAATGCCTCAGACCTTTTGAAATCTCCTAGGTTCTATCTCCACTCACCTACTGCCTCTGTCTTCCACTATCATGGAAAATTCATGATGTCTTCCATGCCACTCTTCTATTGCTGCACCACTCCACTGAAGCACATGGACCTTTGTTTCCCACTCCACCACCTGACATCATTGACAGCAAAGAAGAATATGAAGTTGATGGCATCCTCTCACACAAGGGCTCCCCTGGCTGCTACCAGTACCTGACCACATGGAAAGGTTACTCAGCATCCGAAAACACATGGGAACCTGAGAGCAACTTTTGACATGCACAGACCATCCTCTCGACATATAAAAAGACTCATAACCTATAATAGAACAATGTCCCTTGCCTTTCTTCACTTGACCATTTTCCTTCTAGCCTTTCTCTCCATTTTCAAATATGTACACAATGTCTTCATCCCAATCGCCTACCTCCTCTTCCTCACACTCTGTTGTCTCTATTTCATGCCTTTATGCTTGCATCCTGTTCAGCCTACCTTTCTTCCTGCTTCCTCTATTTCCATGCTTTACATTGGTATCCTCACCACTCCTGCCCTTGTCCACACCATCAAAGGTGATCCTCTGTTCCAAGAGGATGAGATCTCTTAGGAACTAGTGCACCTTTTCTTTGATGCCTCTTCCTCCCAAAGATTCCATTTTCAATCTGCCCCTTCTGATTTACCTGTGAACTTTAGCCTTCCTCTTTGTCTTCTAATCAACCACATTCCTGAACGTGTCCTCACCCTTCTTCACCTTCATGGCTTCCACATTTTCATTGAATGGCTAAACCCTTGTCTAGTTTACCCTATCTTTAGAAATGTTTTCCTTTCTATGCCCATGGACACTCATGATCAATATTATTCCCTTCTCACTGCTATGCCTCAATCCCCTTCCCCTTTGGCTGTTCCCCCTCTACCTTCTCCCCCTTCTCTTCTCACACACCTCTCCAATACCACTCCACTGTCTCCTCTGACCCCCTCGCCACCATCTGACGATTACCATGTAGACCAAACCATCCTTGCCCACAACCAAGCCAACCTCCAGTACATCTGCCTCCCTAACAGACAACAGGTACTCTCCTTGGCAATCCAAACCATCAAATCTCCCCTCGTACACCACCCAGCCACTCCTTCCACTTGCTGTTACCACTATAACCTGCTGGGTCACTATCGAGACAATTGTCCTGAATGCCATAGCCCTTCCTGTCATATCCTCACACCTGGTCATCCCACTCACTGTTGCCTTACTACCCACTGCTCATACTGCCTGCGCTGGGGCCATGGACCCCACTTCTGTCCCAGAAGAACATGTGCTTGCTGCAACAAGGTTGATCACATTGTCGACGATTGTCCATTTGAACATTACACTGTGGAACAAGCCACTGCACTCCACACTGGACCATCTTCGTTGGGTGATGGACATTGAGATCTTCAAGCCATGAGCTCAAGTGTACAAAGGGAGTAATGTTATGATTTCCCTCATCTTCTGCAGTATCTTCTTTCTCTCTTTACTTCGCCCATGTTGTTCTCCTGTCTTTGGCATATTCTTTTATGACTATATTCACTTCGTCATTGTCACAAGTGGCTCCCATGTGAGCATCTTACCACTTTAGTTCTTCTTTTGTCTTTGTCTTTTATGCTTAGTCTTCCACAGCAATGATTGTCATCATTGCTTACCTTTCTTCTGATTTCCATCGCATTCTATGATGTTCTACACTTACGCATCCCTTTTGCACTGCTTGGTCTGTGCACCCTTTCTTTGAGTATATAAACCCTTAGTTTATTGCCTTGTATCTTCATTCTCAATCTGCACAATATATGCATACTCTTGAGTCCTCCTAGTCCCTCAGGTCTTCTTTGGCACCACCATCCTTCGTTGCCTTCAGGCCTTAGTCTCTAGTCTGTTCCTTGGAATGTATAGTCCTTTGACCTTCAGGCTGAGTCATACCTCTTTGTGAGTGTCCTGCCCATCAGAACTTAGTCTCAACCACTTGAGGTATGCTCTGTGTAACACAACCTCTATCTCATCCCATTCCATATCAATCCTTTCCCAAAGCTCCCAAACCCCTCTTGGTGGTGTAGTATGGCTGTTGAGCTTCTTTTTAAGGATTTGCCAGAGATGTTCAATAGGATTAAGGTCCGGAGATTGTGCTGGCCAATCAAGAACCTTGATACCTTGAGATTATAGCCACTCCTGGACTCTTTTAGAGGTGTGCTTGGGGCCATTATCTTGTTGAAAGATAATGCTCTCCTCAGAGATTCTAGAATATTCCATGGTAGGAAGCAGATTATCCTCCAAAATAGAGACATACTGCTCAGCATTCATCCTCCATTCCACCTCTGCAAGAATTCCCACTCCATTCCAGCCCATACATCTCCAAACCATCAAAGAACCTTCTCCAAACTTTACTGTTCCCTATACCTCCTTGTCTTGCAAATGTTTTCCTGCCACTTTCCACACATACTTCCTTCCATCTGACCCAATCCTGTTAATCTTGGTCTCATCTGACCAAATTACCCTAGTCCAGTCCTCCACAGTCCAGTGTTGGTGCTTGAAAGCAAAGGCCAACCTATATTTTCTATACCTAACAGCCAGGAGTGGTTTCTTTTTCTTGACTACAGCCTTTAGAGATACAGACTTTAGCACATTACAAACAGTTTGGGAAGAGACAGGAGAGGAGAGGGCAGAATTGATGAAATGGGTTGCCTGGACAGCATTTTCAATCCTGCCAGAGGTAATACTAGAGACAATTCTTGTTCTGTCAGCAGGAGAAAGCTTGGAAGGAGGGCCTAATTTGATGTTTTCCTTGCTTGGATGAATCTCTTTGATAACCCTGGCCACAGTAGACTTTTCTAGACCAGTTTGGGAGGATATCTTCCTAGCAGAAAGGACAGATTCAGAGAAAAAGAGGATATTGGCTCTTGCAGAGATAGAAATGGGCTTCATGATAAAGTAGGATTAATTGGATAGAATCTCCGCCCTTTATAGTTCTCAGGGTTATGTAAGTTATATAATGAGACAGGGTTGAAGCACAGCATCCATCCGAACATTATGTTATTTACCAAATGATGACTGATAACATCAGGATCAAATAAGTGTCCTAATGACATGTGATTTTGAAATGATTATATCTCAATCACATGGCAACCAAATGACATGAATAAGGGCTCATCTTCAGGGCAGGGGTCAGGGCTATTTATGACCCTGTAAGGGTTAGAGCTGATACATTTTAGGTCTTTTGCAAATGTCAAGTCTTTCCAAAATGCTCCAACATTGGGACACTTATTTGAGCCACTGTAAGTGCATATTGTGCTGGTCCCATGGACTTTGTTGGTGTCCAATAGTGGGGAAAGCTTCCCTGTGCTGTTACAAGGTAGCTCAGACAGAGCATCAGCTGAGGTGTTGAGCTTGTAGTGGCAAGTAGTCTTAACTCATGTGTCCTATACTGCAGTGCATTTGACATGCTTTGGCAAGAATTAGTCTGCATGATGAGTGTGTCACAGTGTGACATGCTCACACTTAAGGGACTTTGTGACTTTCCAAGCTCTGCAAATCACAAACTTAATATTCAGCTAAATACAGTGACTCCAAAAATCCTTTCAATGTTTAACCCTGATATGGTATGCTTTGCACACCACATCAGGGTTAAACATTGAAAGGGTTTTTGGAGTCACTGTAGGTATCTTAAGCATAAGTTTGCTTGGTATATGCTTAATTCATGCCATCAGGGCTACCCACCCAACTTCCCCTCAGTGTGTATGGTCTGCTAGTTGTCAGACAGAGTGTGACCAGTGTGATCTTGGCTCTCCTCCTTCCTATTGTTATCCTCATCATGCTGTCCCTGTCTCAAACAATATGGCTGGTGTTTTAATTGTAAGTCATTTGAGTGTCAAGTTGATCTGTGTGTTCAAGATATATTTAGAATCACCCACCTTTGTCTGTGGATCAATATCCAGGCATACCACATCATCAGATTGAACATGCTTATGGTCAGTGCATATGTCATATGCATTCTCCTTCTCCTCCACCCCTCCTTTCAGCCTTCCAGCCAATTCCTGGTCCTCAAGCTGGATCTTCTATTCTATTCCAATATCAGCCTCCTCCATTTTTACCACTTTTACCACATCCTGGCCAGCTTCAGACTGCTCTACAACCTCCAAGAGTGGACTATACTACAAGATTGATGGAGGGCTTTAACTCTGATCACCAAAGATGCTGTACTAGGAGGTCAAACCATTCTTCAGTCAATTCTCAATCTGGTCCTATACTTTTTCCATCTATTCCACAACACTGTGTCACCAATCTCCAGCATGATGTTATGTGTATGCACAGAATCTAACTGTTGAGCACACACTCAACTAGTGGTGCAAGACTTTCAGAGATGGGGGTTCTCACTATCCTCTTGAGGACTTGTGGACAGGAAGAAACTACACGTGAATTGTGCAGAACTAACTGGAGAGAATACAAATACATGGCACACATAAATACCTAGACAGAGCTGTACACGATTTAGGGCTAGCATGAGATGCCTAGTGTAAATATGGGGAGACACATAACTGTGGATGAATGTGGCATGGAGGAGTAGGTATCCAGTGACAGGAGAAGTGTAACTGTAGCCAAAATAGGAAGGAGTAAGTCGCACTGTAATGAAAACAGAATGTGGGAAAGCTAAGTGGTGTGACTGCAATCAGTGGTAACCAGGAAATTAAAGGGTGACTCATCCAGCTGTGGAGAGCAATGGAAAGCTAGGTATGAGTAATCATCTAGCCAGGGGCTATCTGATCCCAGAACGTGGTAAAACTGAGAAGAGAAGTTAAGTGCATAGTCAAAAGGGAGAAATATGGATGCATCTGACTGCTGCACTATGTTTGTAACATTACCCCCGGTGTAGATCGGAGGCACTGACTCAGATAACATCCTCCCTACTGGAGTGGAACTCCTCACTGGTGTCACTATGGGTAGTGGGGTCTGGCATTGATGATGTCAAGCAGAATGGGTCTGAATGTCCTTCAAGGCTGCACCTAGGACAAAGGTGTTGTGGACAAGTGTATTGGAGATGCCTGGGAGTGGAAAGGTGGCAGTAAGGGCAGTGGTAATGTTAACAATTAGATTGATAGTGAATAGTGGCCCTGCAGGTGAAGCAAAGTGACTGCCCCCTTCGAGATGCCCTAGACTTAGAGGAGGAGGATTGATCAGAGGAGCTGTCCCACCCATCCTCATCATGTAGTCCACTAGGGATTGAGCTTGGCCCTGTGGTGCTTCGTTCATGGCTAGGAGTGCTATGGTGAACCAACTTTGGAGAGAGGCGAGCTTGTTGGGTGTAAACTTGGACATGGGTGGGTCATGGAGGCAGGACAGGAATTAGGGGGTATGCTGAGTTGGGGGTGCTGGGGTCAGGTCTGGGAGTGTCTAGACAAACTGGGACAAAGTTATGTGGTGGGGTAGGTACCCGCAGGGTGGTTGGTTGTGTCATATGTCTGACAGAAAGTTCTCCATTCCCAGTGGTTCTACCCATGTGAACCCATCAGTCAGAGGGGCTTGGCAAGTCTGGAAAGAGGTAAAAGCATTGTTCATCCTCCATGAGGAGGGAGAGTTGGAGTCATAGATGTAGGAGTATCAACTCCCTAGGAAGGTTGCGAATCGCCCATAGGAGTTCTACAAGTAATGCAAGGTCGCTGATCATTTCTCATGCTGAGGCAATCAATGAGCAGGTGACTTTGGCATTTACCTCTACCTGGGTGTCATCTTCATAGGAAAGGCAAGGGAGGAGAGCGACAAGGGAGCATTGAGTGATAAAATAGAACCCTGAGAGGTGAATGATGATTGGCAAATAAAATGATTCTTGGAAGAACAGAACATCTTCTAATGCAAAACAATAGCAGGATCTTGAAGAAGGTCAAACAGAAAATTGACCAGCTGAGGACAAGCAAGACGATTAAGATACAGCAGTGGATTATCTCCCACAGCCAATGGGCGAGATAGGGGTTGCATAGGAATGACAGTGTTATGTAGGTGTCTGCCAATCAGTTGATATTATGGCAGATCTGAAAGAATAAAATCTAAATAAAGCCAAAAAGGATGGGTAGAAATAATATTGGATGGATGTGAGTGGTCACCAGGTGTTTTCCAAGGCTGATCCTCACCCCCTGTCATTCTCGCTTGCTATGTCAGGGAATTCAATCAAAAAGCACCACACTTGTGCACAGTCTATGATGAGAGTAGGGACAGGTGGTTGGTCCTGGATGGGCTGGTCCCAGTTTGGGGAGTGGTGTTGGTATAGGATGGTGGCAGGGGTGAGGGCATAGTGGGTATTGACTCTTCAGAAAACGAGGCAGCAATGGGTGTCCTACAGACAAAGAAGAACTAAAAGGATGGGAAGAAGGAAAAGGACAAAAGAAATGAGGAGAAACAAGATGACAAAGGGGGAGATGGACAATGTGATGCTATTTAAATGGGGAGGGCAGTGTTACATTTGGCACGGGTAGTATCAAACGTAGACTCAAAGCCTTGTCGATGGGTTCGGTGGGTACAAGGTAAACTGCAAGGACAAGTGTCACTTAGTGGGTCGAGGTAAAGGCTGCACTAGGACGGGAGTCGCTAGGCGGGTTTGAGGTTCTAAGGCCAGCCAAGGAGCAAGGCTCACTTGGTGGATCGAGGGGTCCAAGGTAATGAGGCTAGATTGAGTAAGACTAGCTTAGGGAATATAGGCCTAAGTACTCAGGTTTATATAATGTAGTGGAGCATGCATGGACCAAGCCATGCATGAATCATATCAGAGATAAGAAGTCATCAAGAATGAGTCAAAGAGAAAAAGATAAGAAAGCATGAGTAATCGAGATGAGTCAATGGGAGGGAGAAGACTATAGAATGGAAGGGAAGTCTCGTGTATAAGACACGATGACTCAAGGAAAATGGCATCCGTGTGATACATGATGTGATTGGGTGAAATTGTAAAGGAGAAGATGAAGTGTGTGAAGATGAGGAAAAAGGATTCATAACAGGCAGATGTACTACGTTCTCTTTCTTCTTCAGCTGGTTAGGGGAAAGTCTTTGGGTTGCATGGCCTTGTATGCTAGAAGAAGTTTGTGGGAATCTGTCAGATTGTGTTCCAGTTCCCAAGTATTTTTGGCAGATGAGTAACCCTTCCATTGAATCAAGTACTGCCTTTGTGCTGTGGTACCTCAATGAGCAAGAATTTGATCTACCTCATATAGATCTTCTCCGTCAATGTGTTTGAGTGGAGGGTTGATGTAATTGGGTCTGTGTTCAGCAGTTTCCTTATAGGGGTGCAACAAATTGGCATGGAATACCGGATGTATTCACCAGGTTGGGGGAAGTTTCAGTTTAAAGGTAACTGGAGACAGGACCTGAGTTATCTCAAAAGGACCTTCTCTTCATGGGGAGAGCTTTTTGGAAGTGTAATGTAGTTTTAGATTGCAGTTGTCTAGCCATACCTTATTGCCTACTTTCCACGGTTTGTAAGAAGAGTGGACTCTTTCTGTCATCACCTGTTGTGCCACTTGATGGGCCTGCTGTGCCTCCTCCTGGGCTTTGTCAAGGATGGTAAGCTGTTGCTCAAGGGTGGGTAGAAAGGTTTGTCTGATGGCCAGATATGCCCTTGGCTCATAACCCATCATTAGTGAGAAAGGGGTCTGCTTAGTCACCAAGTGGACTGCAGAATTGTGAGCAAATTCTGCCATGGGAAGGAGATCCAACCAGGTGTGGGGTTGTCCTTGGCAAAAGATTCAGAGGTATGTTTCCAGTTCCTAGTTAACACGCTCAGTTTCCCCATCAGTTTGAGGATGGTAAGTGGTAGATAGGGTGAGGTCATATTGTAGGAGGTGGGAGAGCTCTCTGGCAAATGCTGATGTGAATTGGAGACTCTGGTCTGAGATGCATTTGTCATGTAGGCCAAAGTGTGGGAATACATGCTTGAAAAAGAGAGCTATGACTCTGGCAGCATTGATAGGTGAGTGACAAGGGAGGAAAATTACCCCCTTTGTGAGGCCATGGTCAACCACAACCAGGACAGAATTGAATCTGGCCGAAAGGGGGAGAGCAGTGATGAGATCCATGGACAATTGCTGAAAAGGGTGAGTAGCCATGGATGGGATAGGGGTCAATGGAGGTATAGTGGGGTGAGTGAGTGTCTTGTTTGCCTGACAAACAGTGCAACCTGCAACAAATCAACAAAGAAAAGTAGAGAGACCTGGCCACCAATAATCCTGCTGGACAAGATAAAGAAGGTGGAAGAAGCCCCCATGTCTGCCTGCCAGGGATTCATGGAGAGTCCATACCAGGGAGAGGTGGGCTGGTTTAGGGATGTAGAGCCGGTTGCAGAAGTACAGCAGCCTGTCCATAAAATGCTAATCCTATCAAGAGGCTCTGGGTAACAGCAAGCAGCCCTGATCTAGTGCTGCCAGGGTGTCCACAACCAAAGGGTTGGTGGAGGTGGAGAATGTGATCCTCATAGTGAGTGTGGTGTTGAGTGCCCAGACAAAGTGGGCAGTAGACAACAAGGTGACATCTTGGTTGTCATCATGAACATCCACATCAGGTAGGCAGGACAGTGTGTCAGCCAGACCCATAGCAGTGCCCAGTGTATGGTGAAACACCAGATCAAAGTCCTGCAAGAACAGCATCTAGTGAGCTTGGCATCAAGATAGTTTATGCGGTTGTTTGAAATAGGCAAGATTTTTGTGGTTGGTGACAATGGTGACCTTATGAGTTGTTCCTGTAAGGTAGTGGTGCCACTCTTCCAAAGCACGAATGACTGCAAGTAGCTTCCGATCATAGATATCATAATTACATTCTTCTGGGGAAAAAGTCTTGGAGAAATAGGAGCAGGGGTGAAGGTCGCCATTCACATCCTTCTGCATGAGGACAGCTCCAGATGCTACAAGGGACATGTTGGTCATAACCCAAAAGGGGTCAGCTGGGTTTGGAAGGTGAAGGATTGATTTCCTGGTAAATGCATCCTGGAGGGTCAAGAAGGCCTGCTGACAGTCAGGAGACCATTCCCAGCAAGCAGACTTCTTAGTGAGGTCATGAAAGGGTCGACTTAGGGTGGAAAAATTTGGAATGAACTTGCAGTAAAAATTGCAGAAGCTGATGAAGAATCACACTGCCTTTACTGATTTCAGTGGTTCCCAATTGCATATGGCTGAGATTTTGGCAGGGTCTAATGTTATTTGCCTGGAGTGCACTATCATTCCCAGATACTCCACCTCAGAGACATTGAAGAAGCATTTGGAGAGTTTCAAGAAAAGATTATGCTCTCTCATTCGCTGAAGAACTTGTTGAGTTTGCCTGTGATGTGTAGACTGGTCATTGGAATGAATGATAAGATTGTCCATGTAAATGATAAGCCATCCCTCGGTCACCATATCACAGAAGATATCATCCATGAGTGCCTAAAAGGTTGGAGGGGAGTTACACATGCCAAAAAACATAATGAGGGGTTCAAAGAGGCCAAAGGGGGTGATAAAGGCAGCCTTCCAAGTGTCCTCTGGTCTAATTTGGACATTGTTGTATCCCCATCGAATATTCATTTTGGTGAAGATCATTGATCCTCTTAGTTTATCCATCAGTTCTGAGATTAGAGGAAGTGGGTATGCATTTTTCATAGTATGTTCATTGAGATATCTGTAGTCCTGGCAAGGTTGAAGTCCTCCATCCTTCTTTTGAATGAAGAAGAATGGGGAAGCTTGAGGGGATTTGGAGGGTTTGATTTTCTCTGATTTCAGATGCTCATCAATGAACTCTTTGCAAGCTGCCATCTCTTTTGGATTTAATGGATAGATTTTTGCAACTTTTGGTACAAAGGAAGGGGTGAGGTTGATGGCATGGTCATAAGGTCTATGTGGGGGGAGTTCACCCAGTTTTGGTTCTTCAAAGACATCTGTGTAGGCTTGGTATTCTGAGGATAAAGGTCATTCCTCCCCTTTGTTTTGTTGGGCCAATTTGGTGGAGATGGTGAGCTTCCCAATTTTGTATAGTAGTGCTTTCTGGTATGGTGTTTCATTATGGGTTTTGGGGTCTAGGTTTAAATACCATAGTAGATATCATTGGGAGGTGGGATCCTGATGTTTGATTCTGGATTGATCAGGTAGAGTGATCATTCCATTTGCCCAATCTATATTAGGGTTCCTCTCACATAGCCAATTGATCCCTAGAATGACCCCTTCATCTCCACAGTTGATAACCAAGAACTGTCAATCCTTGGTAAGCTCCCTGATTGTTAATGTTAGTGTGACATAATGGCAGATCATGCCATTTTAGTTGTTGGTGCCATCCATGTTGTGTGCCTGAATCAGAGTTTTTAGGCGGGTCATACACCATTGGTTTGCTTGCATGAGATGTTTGTTAACAAAACATCCCATAGCACTGCTGTCCACTAAGGCAGTGGTTGCAATGATTTGGGTGGCTCCAGGTTCATTCAGGTGAATAGGGAGTTTGATTGCTCTGGAGTGGATACCTGATACAAATACAGGAGTGATGGTATGAGGAGGAGAAGACATTGCTACTTCCCTCCTCCTTAAAAACCTGAATCATTGTTGGTGCATACCACTCGGACTTGTTCCATTGGTTCTGATGCACATAGTTTAAGGATGTAGAGTAATTCATCTCTGGGAAGGTCAGTATTCTGGATGAATTCTCCCAGAGCATCAGGTTGGTTGGTTTCTATTGTATTTACTCACTGTTTCTGTGGGAAATGACAAGTCTTGGGGTCTCCTTTGTGGTTTGTGGATCAACATCCAATTCTATGACAGACAAAGCATTTGTTGTTTTTCATATGCTCTGCTTGTTCCACCGGGGTGAGCTGGATGGCGTCAATGTCCATGGCATTAGGATCCCAAGAAGGCCTGGGAGATCCTCCATAGGTTAGGGGAAGGAATCTCTTCAGATCTCGAATCCTTCTCAGCCAAAGCAAGTTCTTGTTAAACTGTTGTACTGCACTCAACCACTTGTCCCAAGTCTTTGGTTGAGGATCCAATGTAGCCATCATATCAGCTAGTTTAGAATCAACTCCTTGTCACAAGACATTGATCAGAATTTCATCATGGGCTGCAATCAGGCCACTTTTTTCTACTTTCAGTCAGAAAGTGGCAGCATAGGCATTGAAGTTTCCCCTCTTTAGGTGAGTGGGTAGTTGACTTTCAGTCAGTTCCAGGAAGTCCGACTGCTTCATTTCATATAAGTCATTGTGAGCCCTCTCCTTTTCTCCAACAGGGACAAAAGTGTTGTTAAAGTTGTCAATAAAAAGCTCCCAAGTAGAGAGTGGGGCTTTCAGATACCAGCTTTCTGCAAACACTCCTCCTTTCCCTTTGTTTATCTTGTTCAAGATAGTGAAGATTCTTGAGATGTCATCATCATAAATATGGTTATTCATGGCAAAGTATGCTTCCATTGAGGCAAGCCATCTTGACACATCAGATGCTTCTCCAGAGAAATCGGCAGGAAGGCTGGCATGTCATTCTGCCTTACATTCCTCAACAGGATCATTCTGAGGAGTTGTAGGGGGCATTGGGATGTCTGGGTTGGGGATGACATTAATCTGTGGGGGTTCAATGTTTTGTACAGGAGTGGAGGGGTCTGTGAAGACATCAGAGTATCTGTAGTCCTATTCTTGAGTTAGTACAGGCAGAGCGAGTTGTCCAGGGGATGCTTGAATATGTTCAGGAGTAACTGAGGGTCATCTCCTTCTTTGTCTGAACAAGGGATTGGGTGATGGTTGACTGGAGATCTGCCTGGTAGTTGGTGGAGGGGAGGGGGTTTGTTGATGTTTGATATATGGAGGTTTGGTTTTGTGGAAAGTATATTCTTCATTGCTTGATTCCAGTGCTCAATAGGCCATTGTTGGATAGGTTCTTGCCCTTCTGCTGAATAGCAGAGGCAGAGGGATGAGTTAGTTCTTTTGTTATGCATATGCATAGAATCTAACTGTCAAGCACACATTCAACTAGTGGTGCGAGACTTTCAGAGATCAGGGTTCTCACTATTCTCTTGAGGACTTGTGGACAGGAAGAAACTATGTGTGAATTGCGCAGAACTAACTGGAGAGAATATGAATACATGGTGCATATAAATACCTAGACAGAGCTGTACACGATTTAGGGCTAGCATAAGATGCCTAGTGTGAATATGGGGAGACACATAACTGTGGATGAATGTGGCATGGAGGAGTAAGCATCCAGTGACAGGGGAAGTGTAACCATAGCCAAAATAGGAAGGAGTAAGTTGTGCCATAATGAAAACAGAATGTGAGAAAGCTAAGTGGCATGACTGCAATCAGTGGTAACCAGGAAATCAAAGGGTAACTCATCCAGCTGTGGAGAGCAATGGAAAGCTAGGTATGAGTGATCATCTAGCCAGGGGCTATCTGATCCTAGAATGCAGTAAAACTAAGAAGAGAAGTTAAGTGCATAGTCAAAAGGGAGAAATAGGAATGCATCTGACTGCTGCACTATGTTCATAACACATGAGGCTAAGCAACAAGCTCAGGAACAGGAGTTACCGGCTAGATTGCAGGAACAGCAAATATTATTCCAGCAGAGATTAGCATCTCAAAGACAATTAGAGCAGCAACAGCAGATGCAAATTTAAAGAGAGTTAGAGATTCAGGTTCAGTTGGAGCAGCAGCATCAACAAACTATCTTACAGCATCAAAGAGAACATCAGAGGTATTTGCAACAATATCAGCAATTATTGGAGGAGTAGCAAAATTAACAGCAGAATGCTATATTACAAGCACAACAGCTGTCTCAGGCTTTGCTTTCTCAAGCTTATAGTGATCATAGTGTCCTTTCATCACAGCATTATGAGCAAGATCAGCAGAGACAGCAGCAGCAGTTCTCTCAAGAAAATCCTGATCTTGCCTCTCCTTCTGTAAGTCCTTCTTCTTCTCCATTATCCTTATCCTTATCCTCACCCTCATCCTCACTCTCACCCTTATCCTCACTCTCATCCTCACCACCACCTCCTCCTGCAAATGCTGATTCTGATTCTTCTGATTCTGAGAATTCTCTTTCTTTATCTTTATCTCCACCTCCACCATCACCACCACTGCCACCACCACCACCTCCATCACCATCACCACTACCACCACCTGTATATGTTCCACCTAAGGGTAGACAATATGTAGAGCCCATCCAGATCCATTCTCTTGACCCTATGAATATCCAATGTTCTCATTGTTGTGCCTTGCATTTTATCACTGAGAAACTCTCTAACTCCAGTCTTTGCAATCCTCACTTTGGTATTGTTACAAACTTAGAGTGGGGAGCAGATTCATCCTTGTTCCTTCCTTTTGACTATGCACTCAATTTCTCTTTGCAGTTTTACCATATTCCAGGATTGGACAGCCTATGGCTAGACAATCACTTATACCTGGCTTTCCATCATTCTCCACAGCTGGATGAGTTGTCCTTTGGTTTCCATGTTACCACTGATCACAGTCATGCCACTTAGTTTTTCCATGTTCTACTTTTGACATGATGTGACTT
Source organism: Boletellus ananas (assembly GCA_038089895.1). Taxonomy (NCBI): domain Eukaryota; kingdom Fungi; phylum Basidiomycota; class Agaricomycetes; order Boletales; family Boletaceae; genus Boletellus; species Boletellus ananas. The sequence goes on along the minus strand of JBBPLS010000216.1, from coordinate 21,140 downwards.
ACACCTTCCTATTTTGGCTATGGTTACACTTCCCCTGTCACTGGATGCTTACTCCTCCATGCTGCATTTGTTTGTGGTTATGTGTCTCCCCCATATTCATACTAGACATCTCATGTTAGCCCTAAATTGTGTACAGCTCTGTCTGGGTATTTATATGTGCCATGTATTTGTATTTTCTCTCCAGTTAGTTCTGTGCAATTCACATGTAGTTTCTTCCTGTCCACAAGTCCTTGAGAAGGATAGTGAGAGGCCTTAACTTCCAATAGTCTTGCACCACTAGTTGAGTGTGTGCTCAACAGTTAGGATCTACATGTACACATAACAGGTATGTGTTGTTTACAGGGTCAAGTCAATCTTCCACTGGTTCAACAATAGCCCCATACTCTTTAAAATCTCTTTGATGATCCTGAGGATAGTAGAGAGTTCATAAAAAATATTTGCTCCTACAACAATGCTCTGGCCTTTACATCTGTGGGTGTTAAATGGAATGATGATGCTATTCAGGGTGCTGGCCCTGTCTCCTTTTGCATTCATGGGGCTCTCTATCATAGAATTGGTGCTCTCCTACCTCCAGATAATATCTTACTGCCTGCCTTTGCCCAACTCTATATCTATGATCCACAGGAGGCAATAGATAGGAGATTTCAGAGGCATCCTCACCTTAGACCTGCCATTTTGCTGGACTTGCACAACATGCTCAGGACCTTCCATCCATATGCTCCATTGTATAGACAAGCATATGAAATCATGCAGGTAAATCATCACTTTTCTTTTTTCTACAGTCTATTAATGGTTTCATTTAGGCAATGCCACAAGAGCAGCACACTAATGTCAGCATGAGAATCCTTCTTCAGCAAGGTGATGATCCTGGGACATACATACAACATTCTAACTATTCCTGAGATTACTGCTATTGTTCCTGGAGATGAGTCTCAGAATATTTGAGCTGAGCATGATATTCTAGTACACCTTCAAGGTGGTGGTTTGTGGCATCTCAGCAATCTCCACCCTGTATACCTCTCTCTTTACTATGTCCTTTTCTTTTTCCAAGAGGTGAAGATGGCTGGCATTTACACATTCTTCTGCTACAACCTAATGGTCAACCACATGGCACTAGAAAAGTCACTCAGCTCCTTGGTATACTTACAGACTCCATGTGCACCCATGAAATGTAGAGCCATCCAATCTTTTCAAGGATGGAAGGTTATTTCAGCAGTTTGTCTGTGATGCTTGGGCTTCCCTTGAACAATCCAATCTCATCTGGATATTCCACAATCAGAGACAACCCAGAGCTGATTTGTATCAGAGTTTGAGAGATTGCTTGGTCCATGATGGTGTTCAAGATATGGGTCAAGCTGGTCATGTTATCCTACCATCTACTCATAAAAGGAGAGCCCAGTATATGCAGTAACTTCTTCAGGATTCCTTGGCCATCTATAGAGAGTATAGAAAGCCTGATCGCTTCCCCACCATGTGTCAAAACTAAGTAAAAGGGCAAGGGTGCCCACTACATTTGTCAAGTACAGTAGTAAAGTAAAAGACTAAACAAGGCTCACCTCAGCCGTTGCCTTAAGAAAGTGAGAATGACTAAGGGAGCCAAAAAGGAAGAGAAGTATTTATATTGGATGAAGGCGTGTTCGCATAACTCTGGTAACCCATGAAAGTGAATGCTAACTGAAGGAATGTGATATATGTGCTGTCAAGTGTTTTAAAAACTTTGGAATGCTTGGAATGCTCAGAAGTAGCGTTCTGAGCCCAGAAATGCTCGGAATGTTTGGAAACACCTTTCCAAGTTTGGAAGCACTCGGAAGCGCTTGGAACCACCATTCCGAGCTCGGAAGCATTCAGAAGTGCTCAGAAACACCTTTCCAAGCTTGGAAGTGCTCAGAATGCTCAGAAACATATTTCCAAGTTTGGAAGCACTTGAAACTGCTCAGGAGCATCCAACCCGATTGGAAGTGCTCGGAAGCATGCATTCTGATCAGAAGTGTTCAGAGGTGAACAGAAATACAAAGAAAAAGATTAACTGTTTGGAACTGTCAAAGTCCAGAAAATAGGGATATATCATTACTTCTGGGAAGCAATACTGGAGTTTTTGACACCATGACTGCCAATGGGAACTGGCCAGAAATCACTCAGAATCTTTTGCCTGGTATGTATACATGTTTTAATTTTTATTTCTCATCCATAGACTCAATATTTCTATCATATGTCAATCAGTTGTGGACAGGCCTGACTTGATGGCATGTGTCTTTCATGCAAAACAACAGGCTCTGCTAAAGCAGATTTGTAATGGGTACTTTGGAAATGTGGCTGGCTTGGTTTATACTATTGAATATCAAAAGTGTGGTCTTCCTCACATGTATCTCTTGGTCTTTCTTGAGGAGCAACACAAAATCCATACTGTACAGCAGGTGGATGCCATTATATTAGCTCAAATTCATGATTCCAACATTCATCCTCAACTCTACTCTGCTGTTTCAAAGTATATGCTCCATGGTCCCTGCTCTCCTCAGAGATGTCTTGAGAATAATGTCTGTAAAAAGTACTTTCCAAAGGCCTTTACTAATCAGACCATCATCAAGGAGGATGGCTATCCTAATTATGCTCACCCTGAGAATGGCAGGACTGTTCAAAAGCATCAGGATATCTTTGACAACAAACATGTAGTTCCTCATCACAGAGGACTCTTAGTTGAATTTGACTGTCACATTAATTTGGAGGTCTGTGGCTCAATCAAGGCCATCAAATATATCCACAAGTACATTTACAAGGATCCTGATTGTGCTACCATTGAGGCTGGTGGTAATCATGATGAAGTCAAGTGCTATCTTGATGCTAGATATATCTCTTCCACCCAAGATTGCCACAACATCTTTGAGTTTCCCATATACATGAAATGGCTTACTGTCTATTGTATTTCTGTGCATCTTCCTGGTCAACAAAATTTAGTCTTTCATGCAGAGGCTCAATTGGAGAATGTGGTGAACAATGCTAAGGATACTCAATTGCTAGGCTGGTTCAAGGCAAATCAGGATCCTGACCTTATTGCTGCTGGTACACATAATTATCTCTATCAGGACTTTCCAAAATACTGTGTCTGGGACAAGAGACTTGCAACTTGGAAGGTTCATCAGAGATACAAGACTATTGGCCACATATATGCAATCCCTCCATCTGCTGGTGAAGCACTCTATCTTTGTCTCTTACTCTCTGTGGTCAAGGGTATGTGTATATTTTTTTTATATGTTCAACTCTTAATCATCCTTGCAGGTACTACCTCCTATGAGGATCTTCATACAGTGAATGGATATCTTCATGAGTCTTGTAAGGAAGCATGTTGTGCAAGGAGTCTTCTACAGGATGACAAAGACTGGTTATTGTGTCTTTAAGAAGCTGCACACTTTGCCATGGGCAATCAACTCTGCTATCTCTTTATTGTCATCCTCATCCATTATGCTCCTGTGGACCCTCACAGACTATGAGATGCATCCAAATATCATCTCTGTGATGATCTGCAATATCATCTCATTCATACCTTCCATATTGTTCAACCTACTCAGGAGGAGATATATGACTATGGCTTGTATTTGATAGACTAGGAGCTTCAGAGGCATGGAAAGGGTCTTCAATATTTTCCAATCATGCCTAGACTATAGCAAAACTAGGGTAGGCAACAGAGGAACTTGCTGATCAATAAGCAGCTAGCATATAATGTTCAGGAGCAACAACAGATTGTTGATGCTGATCTTCCCAGTCTCAATGTCCAGCAAAGAACTCTCTATGATGATGTTATAAATAGTGTGAACAATTCTCTTGGATCCACCTTTGTTATGTGTATGCATAGAACCTAACTGTTGAGTACACACTCAACAAGTGGTGCAAGACTTTGAAAGTGAAGAGGTCTCATTTATCCTCTCAAGGACTTGTGGACAGGTAGAATCTACACATAGATTGCACAGAACTAACTGGAGAAAATACAAGTACAAGGCACATATAAATACCTAGGTAGAGCTGTACACATTTTAGAGTAAATGTGAGATGCCTAGTATGAATATGAGGAGACATGTAACTGCAAATGAATGCAGAATGGAGGAGTAAGCATTCTTAGACAGGGGAAGTGTAATGGCGACCAAAAGGGTGTTGGAGAACAGACCATAGACTAGTTCAACTACCTTTACTTCGTACATATGCTATATTTCCCTTTTTGGTGATTACTGCTGACTTGCACAATGCACATCCATCGCTTCCCTCCAGTCTTGTACCACTATGACTGGAGGTAAGCAACTGTCTCATATCCCTACTTTACTCATCACTGACCTACTATAGTATCTGACATACATACATTAGTCATGCTGAATCACAAAGGGGAAGGTGTTAGTCATGTCATGATGGAAAGGGAATGTAAGAAAGTACTATGGCATGACTATAATCAGTAGTAACTTGGAAATCAAGGGTGACTCATCCAGCTATAGATTGAAAAAGAAGGCCAGGTATGAGTGATCATCCAGCCAGGGGCTGTCTGATCTAGGAACTTGGTAATAGTGAGAAGAAAGGTTAAGTGCATAGTCAAAGGGGAGATAGGAGGGCAAATCCTCTCATTGTTCTATATTTGTAACAACCTTCTTCCTTCATAGTGGTGGTGGTTGTAGCAAGACCTATTGGGCTAGACTCATAGCTGCTGGTATTCATGCTGCAGGAAAGATTGTTCTCTGTGTTGCCTCTACTGGCCTTGCCTCTCTTCTCCTCCCTGGTGGTCACACTGCTCATTCTTACTTCAAAATTCCTGTTCCCTGCAATGAAAGAACCACTTGCAGTATTAAAAAGGATGATCCTGTTCATTAACTTCTCAAAGAGACTGTACTTATCATCTGGGATGAGTTAGCCTCTCAGCATCACTTGTCATTGAGATTGTAGATTGTACCCTTTGTGATCTCTTGAATAAGCCTAATCTTCCCTTTGGAGGAATTACTGTTCTGTTCAGTGGTGACTTCAGGCAGACCTATTCTGTCATCCAGCATGGCTCCAGAGAGCAGATTGTTCCTGCTACCCTCACTCATTCTAATCTCTGGCCAGCTATGATTATCTATTATCTTCACTAAAACATGCATCTTGGATAGGATCCAGAGTGTGATGACTGGGCTCAGCAATTGCTTCACATAGGTGTTACAGATGGTGACATTGTCCTTCCACAGCACATGTGTTGTGGTAATACAATAGACTCTCTTATTCAGGCCCTATACTCTCAGCTCACTGCTCAAAACCAACATCTGCCTGATAGATATTTTCTGGATCATACCCTCCTTTTCCCAAGAAATATCCAAGTCCATGAAATTAATGCCATCATTCTGGACTCTGTTGGACCTCAGGAAAGATCTACCTATCTCAGTGTAGACTCTGTTATAGATGCTGAGTATGATAATGTTCAGTCTGAGATCTTGCACACCATCAACCCTTCTGGATTTCCTCTCCACAAGCTAGAACTCAAGATAGGTGCTCCATTGATGCTGTTGTACAATCTGGATCCTCTTCATGGGCTATTCAATGGTACTCGCTTGAGACTTCTCAGAGCAACTCAGAGAGTACTGGAGTGTAGAATTCTGACTGAAAATGGTGATGGAAATGTGGTTTTTATACCTAGAATGGCTCTGGACTCTGGTTTGGAAGACTCTCCTGTTCCCTTCAGGAGATTTCAATTTCCTGCTCACCTGGTCTATGCCATGACCATTGATAAATCACAAGGCCAGATCCTGCAGCATGTTGGATTGAATTTGATGCCATCTGTATTCTCTCACGGACAATTGTATGTGGCCCTTTCATGTTGTACTCATCCCAAAAACATCAAGGTATTGTTTCCTGAGGACCAAGAGGACACCAAGACCACTAATATAGTTTGGACTGAAGTATTCAGAAACTTGCACCTTTGATTTGTACTCTGATACTTTGATTTGTACTATGTACACACATAGAATCTAATCTAAATTCAATATCTGAATATACATATTTCAAAACTTCAAAATTTAAAACATTGAGTGTCATTCAAAAAAGAAAAAGTACTACATGATTTTTACTCTACCTCTCCACCATGTACCAACAGCACATCAGGTCACCCCCTCCTAGTGAGAAAAGGAAGCAATGTATGACAGACGAAATGAGTCAATGGGAAACAAGAAAGATGGTGGAATGGAAGAGAAGTCTTATGAGTGAGTTATGATGACTCAATGGGAAAGGTGTCCATTCAATGCACAATGTGATTGGTTAACTAGATGAAAGGAAAAGCAAGGGGTTCTGTAGAACAGGGGAAGTGTCTGGATGTCAAGGTGAAAGGACAAATGAAGATGAGAAAAAGGAAAACATAACACTAACAAGACTCTTAGACAACAGACAGGAAGCCATTTATAGTGCTTACCATCAATGCTGAGCAATACATTGGGTTGGGGACCAAAGAAAAAGCAGTCAGGGATCTTGTAACAGATGGCCTCATAAGACATTGGTCTGTCTTAGGGCCCACTTGCAAGTCTTTGCAGGCACACTAGGGTGCTGCCAACCATTGATTCTAGGGTGGATGTTGTTGCAGGGTTGCAGGAAACAATAAGAGTGGAAAAGTCTGATACTTTGCCAATAGGCTCTACAACTCATGAGGATCCATCTGCAGAAGATATCCATTCCAGTACTGCTACAGTTTTCTTCATCTCTTGTCATATTCTTGTTCTCTCCTGTCTTCATCCCATTTGCAGCCCCATCTTTTGTTTATTTATCTATGCTTATGATCACATCCTTATCATTATGAGCAGTTTTCATGTGAGCATTATACCTCTTTGATCCTTTTCTCAGTTTCTTCTTTGCATAGCCTTTCCACAGCAATGATTGTCATCATTGCTTACCTTCCTCTAATTTCCATCACATTCCATGACATTCAATACTTATACATCCCCTCTTCTTTTCCTAATACAATACTCACATAGCTTGGTCTGTGTACATTCCCTTTGTATATATAAACCTTCATTTACTATCCTGTACTGCATTCTTGATCCACATAATTCACACATACTCTTGAGTCCACCTAGTCCCTCATCAGCCTCCCCAGGTCTTCTAGTCCCTCATCACCCTCCTTGGGTCCTCAGTCTCTAGTCCATTCTCTTGAACATATAGTCCTCAGTCCACTTCTCCAGGCATATAGTCCTTCATCCTTTAGGCTGAGTTGTACCTCTTTGTAAGCATTCTGCCTATCAGATCCTTAGTTTAGTCACTTGAGGTACACTCTGCATAACAAGTACAATCAAGCTCCACAAAGAGGTGGAGGTGGAGGCGTGTCACCCTGAAGATACAGACAGTAATTCCACTGCTTATCCTTGTCAGACAACTCAGATCCATTCCTAGATGTGGCCAGGACAGTAACTGTTTGATGAGTAGATACCACAACCAGGAACCCTATGGTGGTAACCATGCAGCCATTCCCATTCCCAGTGTCTTGACAGTTCTGGTACTCAATGTGTTCAGCTTCATTAAGACCTGAGCTAGTTCTGGGAGCCATTTCTTTAAAGTTGCTGAAAAATATAGCCAAGGTAATCCATTGCCTACTACTTGACTTATCTCTTCTGGGATTTGCATTTGCCACTCAGACCTTCTTCTGTCACAGCCAAGATTCAATTCATGGTACTGATGATCACCAATGGTCATGACCATGATCAAGCAAGGGAATTTTTTAATCTTGATCTCTGCAGGCTGTGGGCACATATGACTGGCAGCTAGAAGTGCAAGCCAATGGACAGTGGAAGATGTCTCATTTACATACCTGTAAATCTGCAGGATCTTTATATGCTGGTCAGGGAGACAAGCATACAGTACTGGGATGTTGGACACACCTTGATTCAGAGCAAGCCAAAGCTCCAGGCATGATGCATCGTGGTCTATGAGGTAGATAATTGCCGCCCTGAGGCAGTGCGACATCACATGTGTTTGTGCACCATCACGAATCCAATGCCTTGCCATCACCCGGCGAGAGTGACCTCGAAGCTGCATATGCAGTACAGTATTAGTTCTGAGTCAATCAAAGGTCTCGAAACTTCATCGTGCGCAAGTGGTCATCTCAATCATCGTCCCCTTGTTCTGCCGGGCTCAGGACGCTCCACCAAATCCCTATACACTTCAATGGCTCGGCAACGAGTAGTATAGTACGCTTGGATCAATGTCCCGAATAATATTTAGCCCCCAGGAACACACATCGCAACACCGTAAGAGGTCCTAGACACCCAAAAATATTGCCTAAAGTGGTGACCCAGGTAGAGAGGAAACCCGTCTCGCGATAAACTGGTTCCAGTAGTGGCAAGACATCAACTCGCTTAATAGAGCCTGGGTACGACATCGACAACAGCGTCGTGACGATACCATGTACCACGACCATCACCTCCATACGATCTCCCGATAGACTGGGCGGGTGGTTCGTGTAGGTTGTCCTGAATATCACAAAGAGTCTTTCACAACCAGGGACATATAAATGCAACTTGAGCTACTAGTAAGAGCACACCAAGGACAATAGACAGATAATGCCTAGGATGATGGTCTAGGGAGAGGAGAAACTCGCCGAACAACAAATCCAATTCGACGTTTCCAATGACAGGTGGCGCGAATAACCCGTTCATATAGAACTTCGTCGACATCCACAACCCGCGAGCGAAGCTTGCGTTGACTGAGCCCACGCCGAATATCATCGAACCGAGCCACTACCTCATCCATTTTGGGGCGCTTATCAGGGTCTGCCCGGGTCATGAGAGCAATTAGAGGTTTCATGAACTCGAATCCTCGTTTTTCCTGTGAATTCAAATCGGTGATCAAACCCATTGGCGTGAACAGTAAAGCAAGTTACCGACCTGAACGAAGTCCATTCGGATCCCATTTCCGACGTAGTATACATCAGTAGCGAACGGATCGCGAGGCTCGTTAGAATTTTGGAATTCAGGAACAGTTTTGTCGCCACCCCAGATGGGTATTTCCCTAGGATTAGTATCTGAAGTGTTGTAACGCCGAGAAAGACCAAAATCGATGAAATAGTATTTCGAGGGCCGTTGCGTGCGCGTGAAGTGCTTTGCATTACCGGCAGAGTCCCTTCTTAAATCGATGTCCGTAGGGTGAAACGACTCGGGGTAGAGATGGGTAGGGTCGAGCATGATATTTTTGGTCATGCAATCCCTGTCAATATGCATATACGTCAATGCAATAACAGGACGTGGTCCCTCGACGCACCGGTGAGCAACACGATGCTTGTGCATAAACTGGAGTCCCTATTTTTTTTTTAAATGCGTAATCGTACCAAACTGAAAACATACATTACCTCGAATAATTGACGAAAGCACTCGACCGCTTCTCCAATGGTATCAAAAGTTGGATCATCATATGGTCGAAGTAGAGGCATGACCATAATTGTATCATTTGGGGCATCTAGCGTGAAGACCTCATAGACAGGAACACAATGATTCGCAGGGTCCGAGACGAGGGCTTCTGATGAAAAATACAATCCGATATCAGCTTCATGCGGATTGTATTCTCGCTCTATATGCTTCAACGCGACTATTTTTCCGTCCGCAATTCGGGTTGCATCCATTAGCACACCATACTAGCGCAAAGTGCGGTTAGATAGGACGGGAAGGGAAAAAACTACGTACCCTTAATCTCTTGCCGTCTTCACAGTCTTCCCAGTGCTTTTTTGATTTTTTCCAAGAAGGGACCCAGTGGGGGGAGAAGCGAGGACGTAGCAGATATCCATGGTTGTTCAGTTGCTCGTAGCGGTCACGCCACCAAACCTCCCTGGGGTCTAGTTCCTCGGGTGGCATGCGCTCGGTTGTTCCGAAAATTTCATACCTGATCTCGGAAATCTGGGCGTTGAGCTCAGCGGTCCACGACATCGTGAGTACCACCGAGATGGGCGAATGTAGGATCCATGAGAGTGCCACACGAATATCACCGAAACCAAGATAGCATGGTAAGGCACTGTTTGAATGCCAAATAAAGTGAGAAACTATTCATCGTTGCACCCCTGTCAGATTCCAGTGTAATTATGTTTGAGATCGTCAGCGAATCTTGCTACATGGGCCTTCGCCCGTAAAACGTCAGGTGGATTGAAATGTCTATATGACATGTTTCGCAAATGATTTGAAGTTCGGACATCATTCTAAAGATGCTGGGTGCTCGTAGGGTGTAATCTTGAGGTGAAGGGAGAAGGGTGTGTGGGAGTGGGTGACGGTTTGTGGGGGCGTTCGTTGGCGCCGTTTGGGTTGGGTGGGTCCGTAGGAGCAGTAGGAGCGCCTGGGTCGGTTGGGTGGCCTGCCGTGCCACACTGCAGGCAGATCACCGTCGTGAGCTGTGGCACACGCTGGGGTCATGTGAATGGGCGTCATCTCCCGGGGTCACCAGCGATTCTCTCGCCAGTGATTGACGATCGTAACTGACCGCTCATCGCTACGGCTCACGTTTGCTCAGCTTCGGCGCCCGTGCCGGTCCCCCCCATGTATGCCTCAGAGTGAATGACAGCAGTAAGCGAGCGCGGAATCTTTTGCCTTATACTACAGTGGTAGCAGGTAACACAACACCCACGGCGTTTGACTTCGGGTTCGGTCCCGACTTTCAAGCCTCAGGCCCAGGGGTGTTCGGCAGGGCTGGGACCCTCGGACTCGGATCACCGTGAGCCTCTCCACGGTTTCAGAATCAAACAGTATCCTTTCGCTCTTTCGCGGCCTGTTTCATCCTGTAAGTTTCCGAGTTCTCTGCCTATTCGTTACCGGTACCCGCTGCATCTTCCATCTTGGGGGATTACGATGTTGGGAATTGCCTCGGTATCTTTGCGCATTTCTCATCCCTGGATGTGCCTGGATGCAAGGGGCCCTCAGTTCACGGCGCCCCCCTTTCTTTGTTTATTGGTTCTTCAGGCACCGTTGCATAGGATAGTATCCGTGTATCACGTATCTGCCAGTGGCACAAGTAGAGATCGCCAATTGATCACGTGCATAATAGGACACGACTATCTTACAACCTACATACATAACAGAAACGCCATCAAGTAGAATGCCAAGTCTTACTATTTACGTCTAACTTTGAGGCCCGTAGCGTTTCACAAGGATCAGTAGTACCGGGGGTACAAGGGAACCCCCTTTCTTTCTCAAATACAACAAACAGAATTCTCCCGCCGAGTGGCGTCCTTCAATCATCCCAATACCAGGTGACAGTTAGAACGCCGTCTCCGTCATAGCCATCGATCTGCTGGAATGGGCTCGAGGACATGTCTTGGGACGCCGACGACCGAGTAAATCACGGCGTGTAATGGGAAATTCGCTATGTGTGCATACCTATGCTAGTATCGCCGCAACCCGTGCAGAGGTCGACCACCTCGACGCTTACCGTCGCCTGGTTAGCTGTGTTTGTGACGGTTATCCACTAAAGGACAAACATGAGAGAGGTTAAAAATCGACCGTAGGGAGACACTGGCCCGACCACAACTTTGTCCGCCGGCATACATTTCATATGATAGGGCAACAACGAAATCGGAAGCGCTGTTGACCCAACCACACGCTCCCAGGTCGGGAATAAACCATGTGGCCTGAATGGTAAGTGGAAAACGTGGAGGGGGAGGGGTACAGATGGTTGACATACCTCTCCGATGTAGCTGTCGCGTTTCTCGGGTAGCTGGTCGGATGGTAATGACATTGCGCGTGCCGAGAGAAAGAGGGCGCTGAGGGCAGCCTGGATTGTGAAGGGGTGCATCGTGAAGGGAAAGGGCAAGTCACTGAGAGGATGCGAGGTCCCGGATTGTCGAATGGGGTGGGATGACCCATCCTTTATATCCATGTACTGGTTACCAGATCGACCGATCTAGAAAGGACTATGGTCATGCGCCCGGTGGGAGGGGTTACCTCCGGCCAACACGAGATACAATATGGGAATCCTGGTGGTCAAGTCTTCACTTTCATTCGGGGGGTATTCCTGTGAAATATTAATGATGAAACACTTCTTCATGAACACTAAATCGTGTCCGAGGGAGTTGTCCGCCACGAAAGCGTGAGCGAGCATAACATCTGACAGGCCACCTGTTTTCAAGAGGAAGGCGGTTGCAATATACCAAAGCAATTGCCTGGGATTCAATTTGGACGTGGAACGCGGAAACACCCTCGGTGAACTTTAAACCCCTGAATTACGTCCGGAGGTGCACAATCAATCTTGTCAACTGACGAGTAAATCCAGACACCATCATTGATACGCGAATGATCGGAGTAGTACTGGGGCGTGATGTCCGTGTATCAGCAGCAACAGTCCAGAAAAAACACTCGAGACCTATCCGGCTTGACCTCGGTTTGGCCTGGTGACGGACGTGGCTGTGGGGTAGATGTATCGAAATTCGGCTTCAAAGAAATAGCACCGACCCCGAGTCCTGCCCCGACAAGGTAGGGAGAGAGAAAACCGGCTCACTTGAAGTGCGCTGACGGCACAAGGTTTTCGTCATCAAATGTCATGTCTGACATTGTCTTTGTCAGCCGTGAACCTCCGCCCCAGGGCCCCGACCCACGGCACAGGCACGCGGGGTCGTCCACTGTTCCCATTTGCTCCAGACTGCATACTCGATACTGACGAAATGTGATCATTGCTGAAGCAGTTTTTTGTTTCCGAGGATATAACAACTCTGTTTGCGAGTGCACAACATTGAACCCCACGCCATGTGGACGACCAGCAAGCGGCCAGTCCGATCACCGACATACTACCAGCGTGCCCTTGAATCCGCAACAAAGCAGGACACGTAGCAACTTACTCACGCTGTAACCATAAGTAGGACACGTGGAGGGCCCCAATCGCTACGGGAGCAGAGCCCTATTTAAGCAAATCCGCGGACATCCTGTTCCTGCCACACTGACCCATGTCAGCCCAGTATGGCGCAGGCGTAAAGGCTTCGACTGCACCGACTATCCAACCTGAATTGCAGTTAGCCTAAGAAATATTCATCGTTTCCTCCGCTTGTAATGGCTGATTGCGCCCCTACGTGACGTCATGACACACCGATAATCCTAGACGCAGGGTTCCCATTCAGATAGCTTATAAAAACCGAACTGCGGATTCAGCTGTTGGCCCTGCAAAAATGGCTACTAAAATGTATAACAGATGCGCTGAATTGATGCGACATACCAAAATGAAAAATGGGCATGTGAATAAGAATGTGAGCTATCGCGAGTAGTTCCCTTGCACCGTCTGGTTGGACTGCGACACTACTACGTACGCGTTCTCTCCGACAGGTCGGCACCTTTGTCTAACCCTGCACACAGCTATAGAGCTGATATTTCTGCTGGTGAGGAAGAGCATCATTTGATTGATTGAACATTCGACCCCAGGCTCCGCGTATACAATTTACCTGGGGAGATTGGCGTCGTAATATGTAATTCGGAATGAGCTGCAACAAAAGCGCGAGAAACTGACATGCGTACGCGGCGAGTTCCCAACCCAGACTATGTGAGCTCTGGAACGTATGGGACTGGACCGTAGCAGGGCCTGCGGAGAAGTGAGCGGTACGTGAGTACCCGAATCACTTGCTTGAAATCGGCAATCCCGCCTAGGGGAAGGAAATGTGGGGTCGCAAGGTTGCTTCGACGGTCACCAGGAAGTCCAAGGGAGATGAGGCGCAACATCACTTCATGTCAACGCGTCAATGTTCCCTACCGAGGCACTTGAAACGAGATAGAAGGGAGATGACCACGTAGGTTTGTCCGACACTGGCACGACGACAGTACGAGGTCACATTCCTGCTCAGACGGGCGATTCCCGAAAACAGTGATTCAGTACCATAACCTTGAATCACCCGCCCAGACGTGCAGAACGAAGGTAGTGTGACTCGCTCAGGCTGTAGTAAATCAAGTCAGAGAGTGTCGGAATCGTGGCTTAGCAATTACATAATGACCTCAATTTCGAGTTTAAATCCACTTATTTTGTATCTGTAATTTACCGGGGTCGCCGTCGCCGAGCGGCCCATTCCTCGAGGCTGACTTCACGACCTGGCTCTCTATCTCACGCGGAAGATCGATTGGCTCACTTGTTTCCTTCATTCGCAAACGGCGTTTCAATGGTGTCCGGGTGCGCGTTACCGAATGGCCTATCGAGTTCCTTTGTAGGGTGCTGCCACTCACTACGTGTCAGTGGTATCACCGTGCTACAGTAGCCCAGCTGGACGACGCTTTTACGGACAGTGGTCGTTTATTCTTTTCCAATATCACGGTGGCTACTACCATGGCTACAGTAACAGAATCTCAGGCATCGTGCAGGGTTGTTACTTGCCCGTTGTATACGGGTGTGGCAAGCTTCAGAATCGTAACATGCTTCCCTCACTGAAAATTAATCGTGGGCAGTGGAATGACCGACAAAGCACCCTTGACTCCTCGATGTCGGCAGGTAAACGGAACACGATATCCAGACAATACGATCCCTACGAATTCGGAATGCTCAGAGTGGCCCCGTCAAGTTACTCCGCTTGGAGAGTCAAGGCGAGGAGCATCAACCATATGCTCGGAGTTCGTGGTTCTCCTTACCTGTGCAACATCCTCCACGACCCAGTTCGCTCTGTAACTTCCTTGCCATTCTGTTTTCCCCTTCCTAAACATTAAACCCTAACCCTACTTCGTGTCCACTGTTGCATTGCCGCACTGTTGCGGGAGGGGACTTGGCTTGCGAGGTCATTCACAGTCGAGTAGGAGGGGGTCCGGGGTGCTTGTGCGTTCGGCCTCACCTCTTGCACTTCGCTCGTGGTCACTTCCGTCAGCGTCGTCCCGCTTGCGTTTACAAGCTGAATTCTTTTCAAAGGACGACTTGATCGATGACGTATTATAAACGGATTGTCCAGCGACGTCACCATCCGTGACGCGGGCGAGGCGAATTCTGAATATATTCGGTAGGAACTCTGGGTCAGCCACCATCCCAACTCAACTCGTCAGACGCCGCGTTAGCCTCCGATTCCAACAATATAAAATCCCTCCTACACAAGCATGGGAGGTCATCATTTGTCTTCTATCTTCTTTCTATATCCTTGCGCACACTGCACCGTTACGATGATCAAGGACAGGCACACACAGCGCTGCGTACGTCTTGTTTATGTCGGTGTTATTCATGAGACTGACCTAGAAGTCTAGACGACGGGAGGGGGAGCACTGAGACCGTTTGTAGTGACCAGCCTTAACACGAGGCGGTACGCTGGGTCGGAGAAGCAGCCAGGGATCTCTCCCAGGGCGCCAGCCAAGGAAAGACCGTCTATCCTTCCCGGGGCTCCGCCAAAGTATATACAGAGACCGGGGACGCTACCGCCCGTCACCTTGAAGGCTGAACTTGGTCGCGGGTCGACCAAGCCGGTACCGGTCGCAGGGCGACATGAGACGGAGAACGCGAAGGGGGCAGCTCCTTTACGTGCGGTGCCCCACAGGGGTCGGCCTGTACCCAGGAGGACGTTTGGGTCGAGGGTTGCGGAGAACCCCAAGGAAGGAAAGACCACTAGTAGGAGAACGGTACCGGCGAGGTTGACTGCATTGGGGACCGTGCATGATTTCGTTCCCCGACCGAGTTGTGTTCCTCGCAGCCTTATTTCTCCCTCTTCCACAGGCACCACGCCGGATTTCAAGAGAAGGCAAGGCGTTACCTTCGAGGCATCCACTACTTGGTCTCTCGACGGTCACCTCGATGACGACCATTCGGATCCATTCATCGATACTACCGCTGTAGGAGCTGTTGAATGCGCCAGGACTGTGATCAAGAATGCTCGAGAGAATTTTCCTGTAACGCCGACTGGAGAGAAGAGGCTGACATTGAGGCCAATCGAGTTTTCGATGGACGACTGGTCGCCGCCCCCTTCGCCATCGCCGCCCTCATTCCGACCACGAAACTGGAAAATCGGGATCGATATGCATGTCGAGACATCTACAACGATGTTTAATGATGAGACTTCCTTCACTGGGACAAGAATAGACAATTCTTTTGAAGCTTCCAAGTCGGTTTCTGCCTCCTCCGTGTCTTCTTCGTCTGCGACAGTAATCTCCGCGTTGCAAAGTCCAACAAAGTGCATAGCTAGACCGGATAATGCGCTCAAAATCACCATCCCAATGGGCAATTCGTCCGTCGAGGCTTCGCCCGCAGTCTGTGCCGCGACAATCACATCGCCCTCAGGCAATGGTGCATCCTCAGTGGCCACGCTTACACATATGTTGGGTAAGCACCCGGCAGGGTCCCCTATTGTGGACGCCGGACGAAGAAGCCGACTAGCATTCCGCTCTGCCGTGGGGATCGCCCGAACATTCTTTCCGCCTGCCCGGTCTGCATCCCGGTCGGGTAACAAGACGATTGCGCTGAAGACAATGGGTACGGAGGTGCCTCGGATTCGAAAGCTGTTCGTCCCGGCGCTTGACAAGGAGATGGAAGTGTCGAAGGACCCGATAACAGTGATGGAGATCGAGATGCTGAGACTGCAGAAGAAGGTGGCGGGTGGCGGGGTGGTCAATCCTTGCCTGGACCGACTCGGATCCCTTGCTGCAATGGCGATTGTGACGAGGCTGGGCACGACGTGCGCCAGTCATGTCTGAAATATTGTGATGCGGGGAGTGAGGGTGGTAGGTATGTGGCGGCGTGAGGATTGGGTTGAATGTTCCTTCTATTTCCTTTCTGCTCCGTGACCTCTGTTTGCTGCTTAGATCTCCCTCGACCATCAAGTCCTGAACTCGACCCTTGCTCGATGACCACTATTCTGCGCCTGTTCCCAAGACCAGAACGTGTCGGTGCCCGCCGAGTCGATCACCAACCTGGACGCTACTGGATCCCTGACATTGATCCTTTGAGATACTTCACCGACAGCAATCGCACATGCGACCTCCGACCCTCGTCATGTTCCGTTCAGCCATTTTGTCCTCGATCGACATCCTCGTCACCAACGATTCTTTCGCCCCCCCTTTTTTTATGATCCACCGACCCTGGAGACTATGGCCACAATCCACCAGCAAGTCTTACTATTGGGCCTCTTTCGATCCGAACCTGCGAAACCTCATTGTTCCCTGACAATATCCTCGATCCCATCAAACTTCCGAACGTCAAGTGCTTTCCAGCGTTCCTGATATCGACCGATAATTCGACCTACACGCAACACCTGCACACGTCTCCGAGATTCACTTGAACAAGTCAAGTATCGGTTGTCTAGCGACCTCGCCGCCGCATGTGGCACCACCACCGCCACCACCCCAGATCGAGTAGACACTGCCAGCAGCATGAACACCTACGCCACCACTTTCACCACCACTACCAGTCCGATGCATGTTCCCCCCCCTCCCAACTCAACAGCCTGCGCATGCCTTTTCTCCGGTACGCCCCTCGAGGGCACTGCAGAAGGACGCGGGCGGTAGTGGCAACATCGTGTTCTTGCTCAGACCTGGTTTGATCGACCTGGTACCTGCTCGTCTCGCGCGGCCACAACTAGACTACCGTGCGACGAGGTTTCGTATAGCCAACGTGACAGTGATGGTTGAGACCCTGTTCAGGCTCTGACGCGAAGTTGACGGTTATCTGATAGTTGGAGGCTCGGAACGAGGCGGGCGAGGTTGATGGCAAGGGAACGAGGCAAGTCCGTTCGAGCCGGAAAGGACATGGCGCGAGATTTGGCCAAGCCAGAAGATTTCGAGGCGCAGACGCTCGACAAGGTTGCGCGGGACAATGTGCGCCGACGGCGATACTCGGTATGCAAGAAAATCGTGGTCTGGTCTGCAGGCGACTTATGCCACTGGCAACAGTGCGGATTGTCGGTGGACGGACACTGGCGCACATGCGTCGATCATTGCCCGCGTAGCGCGACTTGGACGGCACGTTTGGCCTCGGGCTCGCACCACTGCTCTTCGTCGAGTTCGGGACGGGTCTTGCCAGTAGGAGATCATCCTCCCCTTTGCGGTATCGGAGTCAATGCAGCGCACGCTGGTCTTTTTCCCTTTTTTGTTTTCACCTTCGCGACCAGCGTGACTTTGTCTTCTTCCCCCTCTTTTTTTTTTTTGCTTCACTTAACTTTGTAGGGGTGCTTGCGAGTCTCCCTTTCCACTCTTTTCTTGATTACCCAGGATTACGTCTGGTAGAGGCAAGACAACGGCACTAGCAGGCCGGTGTGTCTGCTTGCATGTAGAATAGGATAGAACCTGTAGAGTATCTAGGATAAATTGCTGATCTATATCCAAAGCATTATTCAAAAGTGCTTGCAGCCTGCCATACAACCCGACGCCTTGGCTTTTCGAGACCCAACTTCTGGGAGAAGCTCGTTCGGATGCGGTTGGCAGACATCCCCACCTACGTCGCAAATGGTATATGCAACAATCATAATCGTGGATTAGACCTGCGGTGAAAGTTGGTACTCCCTGGCTGATAACTGTGGCTACAGAGCGGCGTGGTTGTCTACGCAAGCAGTAGGAAACGGTAGACCGTGCCATCCTGAAACCATCTCAAAGCTTCCTGTCGATCAAGCTCTCAATCACACCTGCCGGCGTCAATGGGTATTCTTTCAACTCCACTTTTCCATCTACGACGACCGTGTTTGCTTGAAGCAAAATCTTCCGAGGCTATCACCGACTCAGCACATCATCATCGGCGCACAGATACAGGGACGACATGCCTGCTTCTTTCTTAGAACGAGATCTCTTAGCTCGGTCAGCCACTCTGTGGGTGGCGTCGTGAGGTCGTTGTAGTACGCCCTTGCGCCAGGTCCGTCAGCGACACTCTTGCGTATTTGCAGCTGACGGAGAAGTTCTCCAACAACTTTACTGCCATTCTGCAAAACATGCTGGCGATCAAACTTGAAAAAACGATCAAGAGGGTGTAGACGACGAGGCCACTGAAAACTTACTCTGACGAATACGTTCTCAAGGTCACCGTTCGCGTCACGGACTGTCTCGAGCTTCACCAGGCCTTCCTTCTCCATGAACTTGGTGATACCCAACCTTGCACGGAATGGTTGGTCGAGTCATCATCATGGGGGACTGGTTCCCACTTACGTACCTGGCTTGCATATGGGCCTGTCCGTGCACCCCTGTTGACGGGTCGTAGAACTCTAGCGCACGAACACCATTCCGGGCCAGGGAAAGGAATGAAACATGGACGATGTCATCGCGATCTTGCTGATTCTCGTACTGTATTCGGACAAGAACAGCAAGTCCAATCCAAGGGACCAACAACCTACGCCCATAATACTGAGGATCCTGGCGTTGCTTGCAACTAAGTGTGATAGACGATAGGCTGGTCAGGGCGACCGAGCGCATATGAGTGGAGTAGAACTCACGATACATCTCAACGGCCTCTGCACGACATTCTTCAAATGACGAGTAGATTTCCCCCAGGATGGAACGGGGTGTCTGTCCAGGTTTGTACCACGTGGCGCTGTCACGATGATGAGATTCGGATAAATGGACGACAAACAGGACCTTGCATTTTCTCCCCAGTAAGTGGGTTGATGATCTACCCAAACGAAGTGAAGTGAGTTGCTCGTGATAGGAAGAGGTTACGATTATGGTCGATACCTTTGGATCAAAGTTGAACGTTCCGTCCGCATCCTCTGTAAATAGTTTTCCTGACCCGTGACCGAGTAACTCATGATTCGCAACTTGAATCTCTAACGCGCGGGTCTCCCACTTGTTATACAGTTCAAGGTCGGACTCATGAATGAACGTCACTTCTTCGTCTGCGGTTGCGCAGCAGTTCAGAGCAATGATCACGGCGCTTGACCAAAAAACCTAGGAAGTTGGGACTCACTGGGAGCTTTTGCTGAGAGGATGTTCTACGAGAAGAGCAGCTTACAACTAGATGAGACGTGGGCAAACAACACGAGACTTACAGAAAGCGAGACATTCTTGAACCCATGCGATTCTCGAATGGAATAATAATTTGGTATCTGGACTATCGTTTAGGTGGTAACCCGGTCTGGGTCATATCACTTGCATTGATTCCGATAGGTATACCTAGAAGCAGATATTCTTAAGTAAACCTGCTGTCTTCGTCCATGTGCCTCACCCCCAGTGGCGAAATGAAGGATCTCGAGAGCAGTAAAGTCCGGTCTCTTGAATCCATCCACTTCGAACTCTGGCCCCCAAGGGAGTGTTTTAATGAGCTCCGATGCTTCATTCACGAGTACATCGTATTTGGCACTGAGAGCTTTGTCGACGATTGCAGTAAAGCCTAGTGACGTTTAGTAGAGGCGACAAAGTGAGCAGCGTAGCACTCACCCTCCCATTCAGCACGACCACCATACGGATCCACATAGGTCTCGATGAATCCAATATAACTCTCCACGATAGGTCCAATGTCCCTGACCCATGCAATCGAGCCCTTTTTGTGCTCCTCGATGGAACCCGTCTCAAAGCTGTCCAGAGACTCAATGCCCACTAAAATCGTCGCCAAAGAATATCTCACGATTTGATGTACCCATCCAACATGGCCGTTTGGTTCCCATTCGCCGTGTGCTTCCTCGCCTGTTGTAGCTAGACTCAGCCGACGACAAGACACGAAGGTAAGGAATCCCCACCTCCTTCAGAGCTGCCACCGCCTTCACGAGCGAGTCCGAAAAATCCCCATACTCGACCGTCAGCCTCGCTTTATCAGCCCCGGTCGTCAACTCATGAATCGCAGAAGGACCCTTCTCGGCCGAGGCGACGAGAAGTGTAAAGTCCCCTCGACCATTTTTGCGAACACTTCCACATGTCACCCATGAGACGACCATCCAGAATGAGACCACCTTACCGGGTATTCAAGATGTCAATGTTAAGCTTCTCGGCGGCCCGTTGCACAGCCGCAACTTCCTCGTCCGTGATCACCTCACCAAGGTAGTAGTTGGACACGTGTCCCTCCGATCGCTTTCCGATGGACAAAGAATTCTCGGGAGTAGTCGAATATATGTGCTCCTTGAGCTGCGTCATACTCAGATACGCCTCAGGGAAAAGGCAAGACGAGGCGACGAACGGTATCGAAGAGTGGGACCGCATTGGATGCATTCAAGGAGGCCGCAACGACCCTCGCAAAGTCATCCTGAGATATACGGGGAATGATCTTGGTGAACCCGAAGCTCTTGTAGTTGGCCAGATTGTGCAGGACCTGTTATAGGGTTCAACGGAATGACG